>WBNO01000408.1:0-43751 GCA_013400575.1 Peucedramus taeniatus
CAGGCCCTGTGCCTGCAACAGGTGTCCTTCTCTTTCCTGGTGCTCTGCTTGGTGCTTGGTTGAGATCGGCTCCTTGCAAGGGTCAGTGAACACATCCTGTCACATGAATGTAAACATCTTTGGATGGCTACAAATGAGGTCACAGGGGGTGTCAGGTTGCTTTGGAAATCAGCCTCTGCCACTCTTAGTCCCTGTGGCTGATCAGAGAGTTTTTGTTAGGAGCTGATCATGGTCTGTGAGCACAAGGGTTGCAAAAGCTCCTGTGTGGGAAATGGTGAGTTGGATGAAAGAAAGGAAAGGAGTAAAGAGGCAGATGCATTTCTCAAATAATTGGGTCAGATACTGTTCAGTTTGGGAAGCTGTAGTTGCAGGAGAAAAAATGTATTAGATGAGGGCATTGTACCATTGATTTTCCTATTCCTCCATCACATCCAGCAGACTTTGCTGGAGTTCTAGGGGATTGGAAAGAGCCTGTGAGCTCCTCTTTTAAGACATACATGGAATCCTTGAAAAGGTTGGTGAGAATCTCCTTAGCTGTGAAGGAAAGCACCTTGGTGTAGTACTTCCCTGGTACAGCCTCTCAAAGCTGTTCACATCTCAGTGCCATGCTTCCAACTTCAGAGTCAGCAGAGGACTTTGTGTCCTTCCTGGCTTTCCAGCACAGCCACCCCTCTGTGCCAGAGCTGTGCTCTGCTTTCCTTCACTTTCCCTCAGTGCTGTGGTGCTGACTGTGCTCTGTAGTCTTTGTCTCTTTTCACAATGGGGTACCTGGCTTCTTGTTCTCAACATCTTCCCTCAGCACCTCAAGGGAACTCCTGAGGCACATATGCCAAGGCATGGGCCTGCCCTTTTCCCCTTGGACCCCCAGCAAGCCTCTCCACTGCCTTTCTCTTTCTTAAACCAAGTCTCTGTCTCTTTACTGTCTGCAGCATGACTGGGTGTACAGCTTGAATCCAAAACAAGCTTCCCTGCCCAGCGTGATGGGGAAGCACCTCTCCTTCCCTATTGTCACTACTTCCCTCCTGAGGTAACTCATAAATTGCTCTGAGTCTTTTAATGGGCTGTTATTTTTTCCTTCCATCAGCACTCTCTCACTCTTGACTCACGGTGCAGGTTCAGCTTCGAAGAATTTATTGGCATGACAAGGTACACAGGTGATGCCAAAGTTGACAGCTTAATTCATCAGGCGCTACTGTCTTTCTCTCATCTGCACTACACTGTCAGTCCTTTCCTCTTTCCCCCTCCTCAGCTCTCCTTTCTGTCTGTCTTTCTTTGCCTTTCTGTCTGTCTGGCTGTGTCCCCCTCTCTCCCTCCCTCCCCCTCTAATCACCTCCCCAGGTAATAGTTAGCTATCTCAAACTCAAGACAATCTGTCTATCTTGATGAACGGAGGCGTCAATCAGAGGACTCACCACAGAGGGAGAGGAATTGGTCTTTACAGCATGTTGGCTGTTTTCTTGCCTTTGCAGCTTCATGGAGGCAAGGGCTGAGGGCTATGGTATTCAAACTTACTTAGGGAAGCCACATTTGCTTTAGGGTTGTTTGGGATTCCAGAAGAATGAGATGTTGTGCTAGAGGGAAAGAAGAAAGGAGAGAAGCCCATCAACCTCAAATGTGTATAGGCAGGTAGAAATATAATTTAAGAAGAAATCCAACATCTTGACAAAATTCCCCCAGAGGATAAAGTCTCTTTTTAACAGAGTAGCAAATGATGTCTCCTTCTCACTCCCCCAGTACCATAATCCTTTGCTGGCATGGCAATTGCCAAAGTGTATAAAGGAAGAGACAGATCCCTCAGGTATCTGTCAGCACTAGATACAATCTACCCAGGACAGTGTGTGTGTGGCATTTAATCCTCCATACATCAAGCATATGCCCAGGATATAGTGTCACACCGTATTTGTGCTGCATCCCTTGTGCCTATTTGTCATGAGTGTCTGCGCCCAATCCAATGGCAGGTTGATCCATCGTGTGATGCCATCTCAGCTATATCTCTGCTTTTCTTCAGGCTTTGGCAGAGTTTTCAGAATTGTGTTCTGATGCAAAGTTTCTTTATATTTTTTATCATTCTTTGTACTTCAGGGAAATAATTTTTGCAGACTCCAGTATATCATGACCATCAGAAAGGAAAGTGTATGAGTGTATCCTTATCCTTCATCAGTATCCCTAGCTATATTGATTATGTTTCTGTTCCTGCTCAGATTGCACAGTATTTTGAGGGGCTAGCTTTTTACCTTGGGTTTATGAGCCACAGGGCTGATTCTCTCCTTCTTTGCATTTCTTTTCATGTAAAAGAGTATTTTGTGTTCTCTTTAATTTATACCAGCAGTGAAGCATCAAGCCTGTTTTGTCTGCCTTGCATTTGCCCTTTTTGTTCTGCCAAGGAACTTTGCAGCATGTTAATTCCTTATAAAGAACATCTGAGGCTTTGCAAATATTCTTCTCTTACTCCCCTACTCGGAGCTGTTCATGGATAAGGCATCGTACCTCTTGTGACACCAGTAGGGTACCAGTCTCTGGGGATGCCATATATCTTGCATGCACTGGTTCCCTAAGAGTGAGAATGAGAGCTGAGCCTTAGAAAGGTGGAGCACAAGTGTGTAGAACAATCACTGAATGTGGAGTACCAGACCATCTGAGTGATTCCTTCAGTTTTTTAGTAGTGTTGCTTACCTTGATAACTGTGCTTTTACAGAGGCTCAGATGTGGATGTGCTGTCCCAGTAGAGAGACAAGGCTTGTGTTTTACATGGGACTTAGTTTTTGATACCCTACTGCAGTTGGAAGTGTTTGCAGGTTTTTTTGTTTTCTTTGTTGAAAATCAGAGGAAATACTTCATTACTGCCCTTCATCCAGTAGCACTGGATTTCTGGGGTGGCCAGTATTTGCTTGCAGAACCTTAGATGAAAGTTGTCTGTAAAGATTTTACCCCACTAAACCCAAAGGTCCTGGCAACCCTTCCAGATGTAACCTCATCCTCCTGAATGGACAATGTAGTCTAGGATGATACTTCAGCAGGAAGGTTGGACCAGGTGACCCAGTGTGACCCCGTTCCAACCTTATCCATTCTGTGATTCCCTCAGTTTGAAACACTAAGAGACCAGTAAACCATTAACTTTGAAGAGGGCAGCCTTGCACCACTCAGGGGGAAGAAGACAGTGTTTTTATGTGTCCCTAGTAAAGCTGCAGACTACAAGGAATAAGCCTCATTCCTGGAAGTCTGGGAGAAATTCTCCTTTAATTGAAATGGCACCAATTCAATGTCATATGTTTACAGAGCAAAGCTCTTGGGATTCATCCCTTCCCTCTCTTTGAGGTTGTCTGCATGTGTGCAGCACATCTTTACCACACAGCAAAGCTTGGAAAGGGAAACAGTAGGAAAATTCCAAGATGTCAAGGTGTTCTTGCACGTGGCTGAACCAAAACAGAGCACTCTCTTTTGGCAGGAAAGGTCCAACAGCAGAAAGTGTCCTTCTCAGAAACCTTGGCTCTTGGTTGCCTTGTGGGAAGGAGGATCACTGTGATTACATCTCAGCTCTAGCCAGCTGCCTACTTTGTTCAAAGATACCTTTACTTCAGGAGTACTGCATTTGTTTTTTCTTCTTTTCTGCTGGATCAGTCTTCTGTAGATGAGCATTTCTGGCAGGAGGGATTTTTGCCTTGAACTCTTTGGCTTTCCCTTCTCAAATGGCTGATGATAACACCCTGGCCTTTAGAAATGAGGCTGCACCAGCTATGAGCAAGCTCAACAATGGCTAGCAAGTGAAGATCTCACAGCTGGCATTTCATAACTGTGTGTGTGGTGGGAAAGGCCAACATCTCTGGATCCAGAAATAGTGACAATGCAATCCAGCAATGCATTCTGGTAGCCCAGAAAGCAAATTGTATCGTGGGCTGCATCCAAAGCAGCATGGCCAGCAGGCTGAGAGAGAGGATTCTGCCCCTCTACTGTGCTCTGTGAGACCCCACTTTCAATGCTGCTTCCAGCTCTGGAGGCCCCAGCACAGAAAGGACATTGACCTGTTGGAGTGACTTCAGGGGAGGGATACCAAGGTGATTAGAGGGGTGGAGCATCTCTTCTACAAGGAAAGGCTAAGAGAATTGTGATTGTTCAGCCTGGAGAACAGAAGGCTTCTAGGTGATCTAATTTCCAGTGCCTTCCAGTACCTGAAGGAATCTTACAAGAAAGATGGAGGAGAATATTGACAAAAGCATGTAGTGACAGATTTGGGAAATGGCTTCAAACTGAAAGAGGTCAGGTTTAGATTAGGTGTTAGGAAGAAATTCTTCACTACGAGAGTGGTGAGGCACTGGAACAGGTTGCCCAGAGATGTGGATGTCACATCCCTGGAAGAGTTCAAGGCCAGGTTAGATCAAGGTTAGATGAAGCTCTGAGCAACCTGATCTAGTTAAATATGTCCCTGCCCCCAGCAGGGGAGTTGGAACTAGATGATTTTAGGTTTAATATCCCTTCCAACCCAAGACATTCTGTGATTCTGTGTAAAGGTCCCAGTATGGGATTATTATCTTTGTTCATACTTTTGACTGAAACAAACCCAGCATTTCCAAAGTGCTGCTGGAACTCTCTGCTCCTCCAGAAGCCTGAAAATAATCTTGAAAGGTGGTTACAGCAAGCTGTCCTGCCCCATTTTGCTCACTTCAATGTGTAAGAAAGGAAAGCCTGCTAATAAAAAATATTCTACATGTACCACATGCATTTGATTTGAGTGAGAGGCTTGTCACTGAACCTGCCTCAGTTGAAAGTGACCCAGATCTTTGGGTATGTAGTACACACGAGACACATAGAGAGCCATATTTATCACCCTGTGGCTTGTCGAACAGGATGTGGGATAAGCTATGGGCAGTTAAGGGAATCTTGAGAACAGCCTTTGGAGAGAGATGGTTTTTTCACTCAACCTCTCTGTGGATGTTCATCAGTGGTTTGTGATGATTGTTCTGTTGGTTGTACTCTGTCCCTAATGAGCTGAACATAAGCAACAGCACAAAATCGGAAAACAAACAAACAAAAAATTTGGCTGTTTCTCCAGCCAGAGTGCAGTATTAGCTGAAATTAAATTACTCCCCCACTTGCCTTATCAGGACCTTCTCTGGACCTGTACCTCTTGCCCTGGAATGACCTGTACCTCTTGCCCTGGAGGCTTTTTTCTATTTTTTTTTTCTCTTCCTACCTGGCCAGTGTTTAACGTATATCACACCAAAGAAGGAGTTAGCAGGCAGGAGCCAAGGGCTGCTGGGACTCAGTTAAAAACCCATTGTTACGGGTAAATTAGTGATTCAGCCGATTTAGTAATAAAAAAAAAATAAGATTTTATTTTGCAATCAAGATACAATTTGGATAGCCACAATTAATAGAGACAATGCCAAGCCCAGGATTGGTGCTGGGTGAACTCTGGTCTGACCTCTATCGCATCAGGACCCGCTCTGTTCACAGATGCTGCCTTCATCAGGCTGGTTTTTATACAGTTTTTTTTCCCCTCANTCGCTGCCATCCATGGTGTCGCAATTCTGTGAAGCAATCCTTCCCGGCAGCTGCTTGTGGGTTTAAAACTTTCAGAGATTCTTCCATACATGCACAATTTATTACATTTATACTTCATATGAGCATGAATTATTCCATAACGTATATCACACCATCATCTTGGGATTTTTTTCTCAACCGGCTAATAAAGCATCCTTGTTCTGGCTGCAGCATTTCCTTGAAGCCATCACCCAATCTTGTTGTATAAGGACTTGTCCAGAGGTGAACATCAAAGAAGAAGCTCCCTTGGCTCTGAATCAAGCCCTAGAAAGGCTGCATATTAGGACTCAGCTGCATGCCTTATACATCCAACATGCTTAATGTTCCCAGGAAAAAATTATTCTTAAGAAGATTCTCAGAAATGTGTTTGTAGGACCTGGACACTAAGGACAACTTTTCTCACAGGATTTATCTTCTAGGATGGTTGATTATGTCTGCAGAAAGAAAGATTTTGTATTGTTTCAGTCCCATAGGTAAATACTTACCAGATTTAAAAAGAACAGTCTAAGGGAATATGTAAACACACTTGAAACAAAGACCAAAAGCTGTGTACATCTGCAGTCCTTAAAATGTTTGGGATTAGGTGGTATTCCAAGAGTTAATCCCTGGAGATTAGCATGGCAAGTACTTCTGTTGTTGTTTACACATGTCCTGTGAGGAAGGCTGTGTTGTCACAGCAGGCTCCTCTAGGAGGGTTAGCCATAAAGCTCTTGAAGTCAGTTTTACAAGCGGAAAGAACCGTAGCAACACAAACAGCAAGTGCACAGAGCAGTGCTTTAAAGACAGGAACTGCAGATGAATGGCATAAATTCAGTATGTTAACAGAAAAGAAAGGGAAGGTTTTTAGCAAAGAACTTCATATGCAGAGGTGCAGATCTGGTGATAAGTGGATATTGGGCGTATACCTGGCTTGTGTTTTGTGCTTTCATTTACATGCTAAGCACACAGCTGAGAATCTGCTCTCCCGGACTGCATCAGGATCCAAAAATGTGGGTTCTGTAAACCTGTGCTTGGTGAGGGCACACCAAAAAGCCAGGTGTGGGTGAAATACAATCAGCACTGAGTAAAAGCTGGAGCTCAGGCTTGGGGCTGGAGCTGCAGTAGAGTGCAAAGCTGGCATCCAGTTTTGAAGTGGAGGTGCTGGGCTATGAACAGGAGTGAGACTGCTTTTAACCCTGACCTATACTGTCACCTTAGTGCAATGGAAAACAAGGCTGGCTTGAAATTTAAGATGTTCTTTTCTGTGTTTCTCTCAGTGTGGAAGCTAAATAATTTCTCTCCTGAAAATTTAATGGAGACAAGTTTCTAAAAAGTAAAATCAGTGAGAATGAGTATAAGGAATTGAGCCCAGTTCTGTGCTGTCTTTTCCAACATCTCAGGGATGGGACAGTGCAACACGTTCACACTCTGTGCTGCTCTCTGCTAAGAAAGAAAGAACGTATTGGAAGGGCTTCCCGTGCAATGTTAGGTGGAAAAAATAGTTCACTATTGAATGAAGCAGAGCATTCCTTTACACAAAATGTTTCTGCTTGTAAGCTCTTACTCTCCAGTGTGGTGTGCTCTGACATACTACCCAGCTCATGGGTAGCTTTGCACATGGCTTTGATTTACAGGATCCTGTCTGCTTCTCTGCTCCCAGGCAGTGCGATATGCACAGTCTCCATCTGGATTTTAAACAATTTCCTGCCTGGCGTCTCAGCGGGTAAGGCTCAGCTGCGTGATGGGGGAGCTCAACAAGATGCAAGGGCCAAGCCGAGCAGCCCCTGTGCCTCCTTCTGCCTGGCTTCTCTTGGCATCAGCAGTGATGCTTGCTGGAGATCAGTTCCAGTGGTGCAGAGCGGTGGAGGAGCACACTATGGCTTGGGAACTGCGGATCTTTTAAAGTGGTTTCCACGCTCTGGCTGTCATGGACTCTTCCCTAAAGGCCACGTGATGAGGCACTCCCTTTCAGACAACATAAAGAGGGAACTTTCACACCTTGTGAAAACTCTGTTGTGTATTTTGAGAGGTTTTTGGATCCCAGGGGATTAAAAAACAAAACCAAGCCTCCAGCATTTGCCTCTACTTCACAGAAACTTTAATGCTGAGCAAGGCATTGGCAGAGTGAAACAAGCCTAGCAGAGTGGAAGGTCAGAAGGCTCTTTCAGAGTCCACTCTCTTTAATGAAGTTCAACAACTTCCTCTCTGCCTTCTCACTCTGTTGACGGCTTCGTCTCCCTCTGGCTGAAGCTGCAGCGTGAATCAGACCCTAAAAACACATCTTGGGTCTGATGTCACATTTCTTCTGTAGAATGTTTCAGAAGCATTACCATGCCTCATCACAAAGGGTGTCTGGATTTTACTTTCCAGCCCTCAGCTTACTCCCTTTGTGGACTTCAGCATCAACAAGCTGTTTCTTGTTACGATTTAAAGAGCTGTGATTAGCCTGCTGCACACATAAGAGGGAAATTAAACCATTTAGTTGTGTTTAGCAGCTCAGCCCCTTCTTCAGGTTCTCTTTTCACCACTAAACACTTTAACTAAACAATGACTAATGAGGCCAATTTGCTGTCAATTAATTGCCCCAGGAAAGGACCCCTAATTGTGGTGAGCAAGGTAGCTGTTCTAAAGCATTGAAGGACCACATGATGGTCAGCATCCCCCCTACCTCTGCCTTGGGGATTATTATCGTTTTATATAAAGTGCTGTTAATTGGGATCTGGGGACAAGGAAATAAGAAGGCTAATTGATAGGCACCTGGGGAGGGTTTTAGTGGCTGCAAAGTTCCTTTGACTTTGGAGAGAAGTCCTGATGTTGGTTTTTTTTTTTTGCCCTAAGAACTGGTGACTCCTGTGTATTAATGGGTGGGACTCTTAATTTTATCCAACAGATGGGAGTCCTACTTGCCAATAGAGAGGAAGGAAATAGGCTAGAGGAGGCAACTAATGAGGATATATGGAAGGGATTGAGAATTCTTCCATTTGTATCCAAGGTGCCCTTTTTCGGACAAGCAGTTAGACCACTTAAATGAAGCTTATCAGCTTTCTTAGGCAGTTGCAATACTGTTTGCATCTGTGTCTTGGAGGTATTAAATAGCTTTTGCTGTATTGTAAGTCTGTAGAATGGGAATAAGAGCTGAGGGTTTTTAATTTATTTTGTGACCATTTGACAAAATACTGTACTGTTGAGCAGTCTTGGAATTGAAGACTGGGGAGTAGCTGTCCCACAGTGGAAAGCTCCATCCAAGAGTCTTAGATGTTGTTTACCCAGAGGAAAGAGTCTAGGCATCTGACTGAATTTCGTGTGAGTGCATTTACATGGCTCAGAGTTTTCCAGCTAGGTGTCCACTCTCTCTCTGTTTGCAATTTTTTATTGCCATACCCGAGTTGAGTTCCTAGTCCTGTGCTTCCTGCCTTTTTCTCACAAACCCATCCTCCTGCTGCATTGAGGTGTCATGTGAAGCATCATGGAAGCAGAGTGCCATCAGTGCAGGAGCCAGGAACTGCTGCCCCCAGCCTGTAAGTACCCCTTGTACCCCTTCTGCTAAGCAGTGGTTCCCACTCCTGCCTCTTTGTGCCTGTGCTGTGTCTAGGTGCTCTGATCAAAAGGCAGAGATCTGGACTGTTTGGGAGCTGTGGCATGGGTCAGGTTCAGCATAAACAACATTAGGGAAAGATCTCTAGAAGCAGTGCTGTAGCAAGGGTGGCCTTGATGCTTTCTTCTTCCATCCCCCATTGCACTCCTAGAAAGGCACTAAGGAGCTTGTCTCCTGCATGTTAACTCGTGTGTCTCAACCTTTGGGCTCACTCATTTCCTGACATTAGGGGTGTAGAACTGCTCCTTGCCTTCTTCCATAGCCTTGAAGCAGAACACTGATCCAGCTCGCCCACACCATCCCAGGTAATATCTCAGGAGGAGTTTTGAGCTCTGAAGGGCTTTGGTCATAAAAGGCAAGGATAACAGCAGCAGATGTTTGTGTGTTTGCTTGTTTGTGGTATCCTTGCTGCCTCCTGTATGCATCCCCTGCTCTGTAATAACTGCTATAGAGGGTGTTTTTGTGGAAACAAATCACCTGCTTTCATCTGGAGAGCAACAGTGATTGTGCTGGGGGAGCATGATCTATTTTTCATGTCTCAGTCTTTCTTATTATTTAAATTAATGTGAGTTGCAGTTGTCATGAAGTGAAGGATTGACGGCAATTAACTAGAACAGGCTCGGTGCAAGCTGTTTTTGCACAAGCCTGTTCTACCTAACTCTGTCACTGTATCTTTCTTGGGATTTAAAATCTCCCACACCAGCTCTGACCTTGTACCCCTGCAGCCTTCCCAGGGCACCCTACAGTATCTCTGCCCTTGTCTCACTCCTGCTTTGCAGCTGTCCTTCTCTTCCAATGTGAGCTTCTCTCATGGAGAATGGCCACTGGTTACTTTAGGATTTTTTATTTACTGTCAGTGATGTGGAAGATGAGATGCTGGGCTAGCATCAGCCTTGTCCTGTAGATGTGAAATGTAGAAGAAGCAAATATGTGAGTTTTAAGCCATTCTTCTCAGTGTTCATTCCCATCTCTCCAGAATCGGTCCCTGCTGTAGGTGGAGCATTTTCCCTCTCTGGGGATGGAGGAGTGGGGTACTACAGTGTGCTTCCTTTCACGTCTGTGTTCTCTGGTGACTCTGCTCCCCACCCCAACCAGGGGCATCCTAAGCACACTGTAATGAATACTCCATATGATTTACACTGAATATGAAGGTGGAAATACGGCAATCTTATCTTTTTCAGCAGTACCAAAGACCCTGGCAGTGCTTTCCCATGGTCCTTGGAGCCAGAGGGGTCCAGCAGCAGCCTGGTTTCCCCTGAAGTAAAAAGCTGTTAGTCAGAATATGAAAATGCCTGTAAGTGCTTTTGAGCTGTG
Organism: Peucedramus taeniatus; assembly: GCA_013400575.1. Lineage (NCBI taxonomy): Eukaryota > Metazoa > Chordata > Aves > Passeriformes > Fringillidae > Peucedramus > Peucedramus taeniatus. Next base: position 10,427 of record WBNO01000408.1, read on the forward strand.
GAGCTGCAGCCTGTGGGTTTGCCTCTGCTAATGCTTTGGAGAGGCCAGTCACAAAAGAATTTTCCACTTGAGGGTCAACAGGAGATGGCTGGGCAAATGGAGGCTGTGACACCCAGAAGATTCTGGTCCCAGGAGGTTTTATTCTCAGCAATCTTTCTTCCAGCAGTCTGGAACCTGTGAAAACATAATACAACCCACACATGGGGAAAAATAATAAGGTCAAAGCTTCTCATTTTAAGGTTATCCTAAAAAGGTGTGTGCAAAGTAATGACAAGTGCCAAGGAGGCAATGCTAACTGTTGCTGGTGCTGACAGTTTTGGCATTTTAACATGCTGGCTTGATGCCCTGAAAATTAAAAGTCTCTGACTTTTTATCTGAGTGAAATTATTGTCCACTGGGTTTGGATTCTAAACAGATGAAGCCAAGACAGGTTTTAAATTTAAAAGGGAGGGAAATAATTTCCTGCCCTATTCCCCCTTGTCTTAGCCTTTCCTTCCCTTCTGACCAAGATGGCAGCTGAAAGGAACCAGCCATTATATTCCTAAGAGGATTTCAGCCTTGGATGTCCTTTTCACCCTCAGTTGAAAAAGTAGCAAGCCAGATATGACCATCTGGACACATGGTCTTCCTCTTGGGCATTCGGTGGGCATGGTCATGCTTGTACTGGCTGAGTTTACTTGATCCTCTGTGAAGTAAAATGTCTTGAGGGCTTTGGAGAGCAGCAGTTTATACATGTCCCAGCTGGAGCTCTGCTGCTGCCCTGTAGTGGCTTTTGCTGCTCTCTCATCAGCCATTTTGGCTGGCATTGCACCATTCTACCAGGACTTCACACTGGCCCACAGCTTCCCCTGCTAATCCTGCTTCAGTTTAGTCCTTCTTGGTTTGCTGCACGGCTTTTTTTCCTTATGCAAATGTTAACCCCTTGAGGTTGTGGTAATATTCCCAAAATTTGGTATAGCCACTGGTTTTACTCCTGGGCTCTGCTTACCCAGGTTTGCCAATGCACCATGGAGAAGCTGTGCTGAGGATGCTCCAAACTCCTTGTGTTCCTGGGCCACAACTTTTGCAGAAATAGCAGCCTCTGATGTTCTTTCCCAGACTAAGCCCCTCTGTCCTCTCCTGTGCATGTTGGCCTTCTGTCAGGTCTGAGGTGGCCCTCCAAGTTGCTTTGTTCCCAGTAAGTAAAAGTAGCAGTTTGGATTTCGGCATCAGAACTTTTAGGACTCTGCCAGCCTGCAGATCTGCTGGCTGGAACAATGTGCAGGCTGGAACAATGTGCAGGCTGGAACAATGTGCATGTCCTGAGCCATGGGACAGGGTGTTCCTCTCATCCACTGGGAAAGAAAGGAGGTGAATTTTCTGTATCTCCAGGGATAAGTTTCCATCCCCTCTCTGAGGAGCCCTTTCCTGTCTTGATTTTTTGAAAGTAAAAGCTTTTTCCTCATTTTGAGTCAGAATTTTTCCTGCATTGCAGCTCATGTTAGTTGCTTTTCAGTGTTTACTGTGCACCGCTGAGAAAAGCCTGCCTGTCTTTTCTGCACGTTTCCACTCACTTTTTATAGGGAGCAATAAGATCTTGCTTAGCCTTCTCTTCTTCAGACTGAACAGACCCATCTCTCTTAGGTTCTCCTGGGAAGTCATGTGCTCTAGCCCTCTGACCACCCTGGGAGCCTTCCAGTGGACTTGCTCCAGCGTGTCGATGGCCTTCTTGTACTGGAGAGCCCAAAACTGATCTAGTGCCTGAGATGCTGTCTAATAAGCACCATGTAAAGGGTTTCAGACACTTCCCTCCACTTGAGGGGTCGCACTGTTGGTAATACAGCCCAGGACACTTGGTCTTTGCTGCAAGGGCATACTGCTAACTCATGCTGAACCTGAAGGACCCCCACGTGTCCTGCACTGCTTGAGCCTAGCACTTTCTCCCTTCCAAAAAAATATGAAGGTGGTTGGTCCCTAAAGAGGAACTGTTATAGTGAGGCTTGTTACCTCTTCTTAATCAAGTAGTTGGTTGTCATGGGTTGCAGTGCAAGATGTAACCAGGTGTATTCTATTACCATCTGTTAGAACTGGGATGGGGGATCTTCTGTTGATAAGCCAGCTGATAAGAAACCATCAAAGAGCAGTTTTCCTTATCTCTTCCACGACCAGGGATAAGTCTTCTGCTAACAGGCCATTTGAATACCACTGATAAACTTCCTTCATCCCATTGGGAAATGCTCCAGCCAGGGGGAGGAGCCAAACCCCCTCTACCTGGATAAAAAAACCTGAGGATTGGAATACAAAGTCAGTCTTTCCACTGGACCCCCAGAGGAAGAATAGGTCTATCCATCACTGGATTTTTTTTTCTCCAGGACCACGGCTCCAACAGAGCCATAACTGATACTCCAGGAGGACTGGCTGCCACCATTGCAAGCAGACTGCTGCCAACACCCTGACCAACAGGGTGTCAGGTTGTATTCTGACTTTGTCAGTGGTTTTCTTATTGCATGTATTTTGTTTCCTTTTTGTTTTATTTTCCCTTTTCCTAATAAATTGTATTTCTGACTTGGGGTGTCCTGCTGGTCTTGCTTCTCAAACCAGAACATTGATAATGAACACCAAGGAACAGGGGTGACACGGTGATATCTTCTGATCCTTACATCTGAGCTAGTTCACCATCCAGAGCTGGGTACACGCTAGCCACTGCTTTGCTTTTCTTTTCCTCTCCTTTCCCACCTGTCTTTCTTAGACAGCCTGTATCTGAGTTATAGGCCAGTCCTAAGAGCTGTCTCACCCCAGCTCTGTCATCCCAATGTTTTTTCATTGTGAATGAAATCCCAATGGTTCCCACTGTAAATGTGTGTAAACATCTGATTCCTCCTGTTTTTCCACCATGATGCTTGCACTGGTGCACAGCCATTTGAGGTGGGCCCCCAGCTGTCCTGCTTTCACAAGGCATGCAAAAGCCTTCCTCATTGTGTTGCCCCCCAGCTGCTCCCTCACTGCCCTCTGCATTGTCACTTCTCCACAGATCATGGCAATCCTTCCCCAGTGTGCCTGGCTTAAATCCCTCCTTGCCTGGGTGAGTGAGCCTGTTGGAAAATAGATATCTGCCTCACTTTGCTTAACAGGTCCCTTTCCTTCTAGGGAGTCCCATGGTCATAGATACTTAAGTGTTGTCCATGAGTATGGGGCCTGCAGAGAAGGGCTAATGAGCTGTTGGTTGTAAACAATATTCCTGTAAATCCAGCAACACAGCTGGAAGTAGTGAGTTGCTCTCTTCAGGCTTCATTTCCTTTTCCCCACCTAGCTTATAGGCAGTGTTGCCTCAAAAGGACCACCAGCCACTCCTGCCAGGCAGGGGGAAGGGGAAGCTGCTGTTTACTCTGTGGTAAGCAAAGCAGAAAATGATGTTGTTTCATTCCTCGCTACACACAAATTTGGAAGCTGAAAATATATTAAAAAAAAAAAATCTAGAGGATTCCTTTCTAGTGAAAATTTCTCACCACCTGACTGTCACTGCATTACTGCAGTCACAGGGAGATGTTCTCCGGCCACTCACTCCCTGAGACCGACGCAGTCATGAGAGGGGCTGCTCCCAGATCCATGTCCCGGTTATCCCTGTGTGCAGGGGCTGCTCTCAGCTCCCTGCTGCTGATGGCTGTGTCACAGGCAGTAACTCAATGTAAGAACCGAGGCAAAGGAATAGGGAGTGATCACTTGTTTGAGTTCCAAGGACTTTTATTCCTCAGGCAAATCAGGAACAAGTGACGCCGATGGCGGGCAAAGGGATTGTTTTTAAGGGGAGGAGGGGATAAGGGGAGGACAGAACCCTTTACCAATAGGGGGGTATCAGGGTAGGGGTACAGGGCAAAGGCCATCCAATAGGAGCTAACACGGGGAAGGAGCAAACCTTACAATCCAATTTTACTCCAAGGACACGATAAACGACAGGGAACCTTCCAGAACAAAAAGGGAGTGCTATCTTTGACAGGTGGATTGACATACACTTGGCAGGAATTTTGGGGTAAACAACTCAGGACTAAACCATCAGGGAAGCCAAATGGGGTACATGGAATGAACCATTACAAACTTATAACAAGGAATATTTAAAACCTATTACAGAAGAACAAACTTCAAAATAACCGACTACCACACCTGACATGGGGTGTGAAGCATGGAAGGAAGACATGGATGTGAAAGAGGAAAGACTGCAACAGCTGGCACACTCCACACCTGGAAGTGCCTGTTCAGGTCCCAATTCATGGTCACTGTGGTGCCATGACACAAACTCAGCTTGGAAAGTTCTTAAGGATCTTGAATGCCCAAGTCATGGCTGATCTTGTGAATCTTAAAGATTCTACTTTGCCTTTGGTGCTCTGCCATGTGTGGTGCAGTCATCCAGAAGCTGCCTACTGCAGGTAGCCCATAGGAGATCCCTCTTGCCTGAAAGGTGTCACAGAAACCAATAACTAATGTACCCTCTGAGTCAGTGTCTTGAAGCCTGGCATCCTGCAGGAGGATGTAGAATTCCATCTGGGACTCCCTGGAGTGTAGAAATTAGCTGGTATGATACTTGGAGCCTGCTGATCCCTTCCATGCAGCCTTGAGGTAGGCAGGCAAGTTCTGAGAGGTCATTTTATGAAGACCCCCAAACTTGCCCGAACACAAAGCATTGCAGTTGCAGTACAGGCTGTCTCTACCTGTAGACCCTTGAAATGCAAACTACACACCAGTACATATTACTCTGATGTAATTTCAGAAACCCAGCTAGTAGTGAGAGGGGGACAGCCTGTGAGATGAGTTTGTGGCTGGCTCTGGTTAATAGGTAGGTAGATTAATAAGCCCGGCAAGCTGCCCTCCATAACTCTGCTTATAACAAGGTCAAACTTTCTTTTGTCTTCACAGTTCCACCAAAGATCTCCAATATCTCCTCGGACATCACCGTGAATGAGGGCAGCAATGTGACCCTGGTTTGCATGGCAAATGGGCGTCCTGAGCCTGTCATCACCTGGAGGCACCTCACTCCTACAGGTAAGAAATCCAACTGGATTTGATTTGTGAACTGTACAGTAATTCCCTTCTCTTCCAGCATCAAAGAAAATTTCAGTAGCAATATAGGTAGCTATAGAAAAGTGGCAAGAATCTTCAAGCTTGTTTTGCGGTGTGAATTCCCAGGCACAATAACCAGGTTTTCCAAGTGAACAAATGAAATTACTTCAATAGATGCTCTGCAAAATTGGACCTGTAATTCTGTTTAGCTTAGGTCTTCATCTAGTTGTCCGAGTCTCTACTGCTGGTAATGCACAGCACAGTGGTGGAGATGAAATGCTGACGGTGCTAGACTGAGGGAAAAGGATTTCTGTTGAGACACTGCATAAAAGAGGTTCTTTCTGAAAAGCATGGGATTTGCTTCCTACTGATTTGCCTTTAAAGGGAGAGGCAAACAGTTTATTTCATTCTGCTCTCTGCTTTGGCAGACAGCCAGAAGTCTTGTGTCTTCTGAGGTGAGTAAAGGTAATTGATCTTCAAGGTGAGTGAAGAGCAGGATGGTAACAGAATAAAGGAGAAGTCACCATCTTTGTTCTGCTATCTGACTGTGCCCTCCATGCTCAAGGATGTGGCAAGGTTGGAAGGAGAATGTCTTTTCAGTAGCCAGACTCTGTGGGGTTAGCAGCTTGGGTTGCAAGGAAACCTTCAACCCCTAAAGATTTAACAGAAGGATGAGAGTAAGAAGTAGGTTTCTATCCCTCCATATCATGTTCTTGGAGGAGAGAAAAACTCTTTAGCTGATTTCTTTTCCTATCAGATACTCTAATCTAAAATGCATGGGAAAAGCATTGATTAGCCCCATATGAATGATCTTCTGTGATACTCCCATATATGTAAAGCGTTAAAGAGGATTTGAGGAAGGCAGAGAACAAACATTCTGCATGTGCTACAGATAGTCCAGCTTTCTACTGCAGTTCAGCAGCCAGAAAAAGGGAGATAGTTGCAGAAAGAAAGCTGGAGAGAGAAAGGTAGAATAGCACATTGGAACAGAGCATAATCTAAGGGCTACGTCCAGAACCCCCTGGATTTGGAGCCTGTGGTTGAGATTGGGGTGACTTAGATTTCCTGCCTTGTCTCTTCAGCCAAACCAGAGTTCTCCTGAGTTTTCATGTATATGAAAGCTAGTATGCAGTCTGTATTTCTGGCCCATTTCTTGTAATGACAAGAGAAAAAAAGATGGGGAAAGCCTGCCAGGAAGAGGTGAGAGCAGGGCTGGTTAGGGGAACCCTAGTCCTCTGTGGTGTTATCATCACTACCTGACTTTTCTCTTCTGGGTTTTTTTTTCAGAATTCCTATTTGCATTCACAGGAGAAGAGAACTTATTTTTTTTCATCTTTAATTATGTATATAATATCTTCTAGATCTGGTATTTCTGTTCTTAAGGTTTATATCAAATTTTATCATATCAAATTTTCCATATTACTGCTGCATCAGTCTTTCAGTTCTGTTTCTACTATCCAACTAAAAGATACTCCCTAGCTACTCTGTGAGCACAGCCTAACACTGAGTTAAGGGCGTTAAATCTTCATGAAATCTAAAACCTTGTACACATGAGATGTTTTCTTCAGAGCAGTGAGAAGATTCTTGTCCTGACTCATCATTTTGGCTGTTGCTGCTTTGTGGGACTTTTTTTCATTTGTACCGCCTACTTCACTGTATCAGACACAGATTTTTGATTTTTGATTTTTTTTTTTCCTTTTTTACAGGAATCTCCACAAAACAAATCCTCACTCTGGCTATCCCCTCTGGTTAGCAACAGAACCGAAGAATCCTGTCCCTGCTGTGATCATGGGGACAGTTTTCTTGGCTCTGTTGTTCAGTTTTCCAGCATGTCCCTTCACATTTTTTTTCCCATGCTGTGTGTCTCAGAGATGTTGCCTTGTTAGCATCCCTCAGCACCATCTCACTCCTTTCCAATCCCTCCTCAGTCCTCCTCCCTATAGGGAAGCCTGCCAAGCACCTCCTGTGTAACAAACTAGAGGTTAAGATGAAGGGCAGGCAGTCCTCAGTCTGTCATCTCCATGTGTTGCTGATTGTGGCTCTTTCTTTTTCCCCATCTGAACTCATCTGCTGTCTTTTACAGATACAGAGGAACTGCTTTCAGGCAGACATCAGGTCTTTGAGCAGCATAAAGCCCAGTAAGACACTTGTCTCAAAATGGGAGACAGAAGGGCTTCTTTTAAATGTTTTCCTTTGAGGTTGACAATTAATATAAATTCCAAATCTCTTCCAGAGCTGCTGCAGTTGGAAACGTGTCTTATCTTGGAATGTCCCTTTTCCAGAACTGCAAGGCATTTTGGCTCCATTTATGCGAGTTTTGAAGACATCTGCTATGCATCAAAGAGCTATTTTAGATCATTGTAAAGGTTTCTAAAATAAATCTCTCTCCTTCAATTTTTTTCATGGTTAAACTTGTGACTGCAGAACTGAAAGAAAGAGTGTTATTGAACTTATGTGGGAGGTTTTGAATGGCCAGGTAGTGGAATTAAACCCATATCAGGGGGCGAGAGGGCCAAATTACTTTTTCTTTGTGCACTCTCCTCAAGGAGCTCATTAGCAACTTTGTCTGCTGTTTCTTTCATTCATTGACTTCATCAATAGAGTTTGCTGGCTAATTACCTGAGTTAGGGCCACAGAAATTATTTAATTCTTGTTGGCTGGGAAGTGGAAGATACAAATGCGAAGGGAAGGCAGTGTTGGTACTTAGGCAGAGAAGGTAGGGATGCATGTAATAGTTCATTTAAATGCTGCAATCATAGCTTACTTATCTGCCTATCTGTGAAGTAAAAATAAAAATTATTTATAAACTGCTATGTTGCTTCCTGTTCTGGTTCTTCAGTGAGCAGTTGAACCAGACATTTTTCTCACTTCAGCTATAAGTCCTGATGCCCTCAAGCAGCCCGCAGGAAAAAAAACAAAACCTCTCCTAAACCTGTGAGAAAGCTAAACTGTGACTGAGGTTGATGACTGTAGCACTGACACCTGGGAGGAAGGCAGATAAGGGGAAAAATACTTTAATAATTCAATGGCAAATGAAAATACAGATCAGCTTTAATTTGATGAAAGCAGGAATGACATTCCTTGGAACGATGCAAGTCCTTGCTCTCTTAAATTTCTCTTGAGATGATTGGCAGATTGTATTTTGACAGAGCAGGTGGAGAGAGTCACCCAGACCCTTTTCTTTTTCACCTGACAGTCCATTGTTCTGTAGGACATTGGCAACCTGGTCTGAGTAGTTGTGGATAATTTAACAGGTACTGTCTGGGAGCACAAACAGCTTCATTAGCTCTTCTCCTCTGGCCAGCAGAGCTCTCTTCTGGGATCACTGACCTGCACCTTCCAGCAGCAGGCCAGCACATCCCTCCCTGCACATAGTCTGATCCCTTTCCTGTGATTCAGGACTCAGCTGCAGGCTTGCTAACCCTGCCATACCTGATGACTTTTGCCACCCTGGTTTGTGATGGCAAAGTCTGTAAAACTGAAGATCTGAACTGGATTTGTCAGGAAATTGTGGTGTGTTCAGTTAGAGTGGGGCTGAGTATTGATGATGTCCTATGCAGTCTGCATGAATTAGCAGTTGTCAGCATTAGGAATACTTCACTAGGGAACACTCCATAGTCTCATCTCTTGAAAGGGACAAAACCTGGATTCTTTGTACCAAGAGTGGGTGGTGCCCTATTGTTTTACTCTCCTTAATATTAGCTCATAACCTGCCTAATCCATGCCCCACAAATGTATAGATTATTTTTTGTCACTGAATGCAATAACCTCAAATATGCCATAGCTGCACCACATCCTGGAGGAAGTCCTGACACAGGACCATTTATCATTTATCACACTTATATGGTCTGTGAGGGATACCACAGGCAGCCTACCCATCTGGGGCTAGTTATGTTAGAAGGAACTCTGTTTTCCCTGTACCTTGCACCAGGATAGCAACTACCAAGAAAGCCTTCAGTAAAAAAGGTCAGATATGGTAGCCAATGCCTGCTTTCAAGCCCATTTTAGTTTCACTTCATGTCTCTACCGACTTATGTTTATTCAGGCTAATGTGTCTTCTCCCTACATGTAAGCTGCTGAGATCACAGTTCAGAGTATAATTTATCATTTTACATCTCTGTCTTATTCAGAGCCAAGCTAGGTGCCTGGTTGACTGAAAAAGAGCTTTCTGGGAAGAAGAAAAAATAATGTACATTTATATCCTTACCAGTAAACTCTCAAGGGAAGCCCTAAAGAGTGGTCTCTTGTGAATCAGGTTTGCAGCAATACGAACATGGACAATTGTTGCAAGGTTTTTGGATTACCAGAGATCTCACTGCCAATCCTTTTGCTGTGCATGGGCAGGAAAATGCAGAGGAAAAAACCATCTCCTGTGCTGAGAAGCTTGTACTCAAGCTTGCAAGAGCAGTACCATTCATGTTTCTGCTTCTTTGCCACAAAGCATGAGTGATTGAAACCTTCCCAAGGGCCTTGTTCGTGGTTGCTTTGGCAAGTGCTGTATTGACTAAAGTTGAGGGATTGAGTTACCAGCTGAGGAACAAGCAAGTCCCTTTTCCTAGAGAAGTTACAGAGTATGAAACCTGTATAAAACCACTAGGTATCCCATTCTGGATCCAACTTCCTTGGCCTCAGCCCAGCAAGGCCACTTGATGGAGAAGAAAACACTCTGGATTCTTCCGAATTCCACCTGACAGTCTAAAGAAACCCACTTTGGCTCAGAAAAAGAACTTAGTCATTACAGTGGTAATCATAGCATAAGAAGAACCTGTCTAGTGCAAAGCAGATAAGTATTGATTGCAACACCCAAGTTTCATGTCACAGCATGAAATAAAAGGAGATGAGAAGGCTTGTCAAATATGCTAGTCTGATTCTCCCTAGAGGGTGCTAGAAATTCACACTGAGTCTTAGGGAATTTACCGTAGCCTGGGAAATTTAGGAGGGATAGAGAATACAGAAATGTGCCTGCATGCCCTGTGTAATTAAGATGGTATACATATAATATGTTTATAAACAGCTGTAGAACTCATTGCCATGGAAAGTTATTTAAAGACAAGAACTTGGCAAGACTCAGCCAGCTTGTGTATTCCTGAGGATAATGTGAACAAATCTGGATATTCTTGTTATTCACAATAAAAGTATTGAAAAGGATGTTAAACTTCATGCTTTGGGGCTCAAAAATCAGGATAAGACCTAAAGTGAAAGAGACAGATTATCTCACACCCCCGCTCACTTGTGTATTTTCCTTCAATGCATGCCAGTCTCCTTGTAGAGATGAGCACTGAAGCAAGTAGAGACAGAGAGCTTTCTGAAGGCGTGAGTTAAGAAGGCCATATTGGTCACAATGGGCATCTTTGCTCATTATGTCCTATGTTTGCTTGCTTCTCATTGCTGCCTAAGTCCAAAGCCTTGTTGCTTTACTTTGTGTTGCACAGGGAAACCCAGTTTATGAAAACCCTCACCAGAGTCACCACAAGTCAGCCCTGTGGTCAGTAGGTAGCGATGGGAAGCAGATTTTCTGGTTATCTAAAGCATTTGGATTTAGCCCATCTTTCTGCTGCTCTCCTAAAACCTTACTAAGACAATTGTAGAGAAAAGCAGCCTTGTTTTAGGAGGCATGGGGTGGGTTTTTTTGTTTGAATTTGGTGGGGATTTTGTGGCATTACTGTGCCAGTTATTTCACTACCTTTTCCCCATGAAACTCTCTCAGGAAACTTGAGGTTTTCAAGGTATTTGTTTAACAAAGCAACTGAGGCAACTGATGATTTTTTAAACATGTCTCCTTTTCCTCTTTTTTTTTTCTTCTTTCATGTTCAAAATACTTTCTGGTAGAAATGGAATCTCATCTTCCACAGACCTTTCACTTTACCTCTTATACACTCACAGTTTGTTTTAGCCCACTTTCTGAGATGTCTTTTTCTCTTGATCTAGTCTTCATCTTATCCAATATGTAGGAAAAAAAAAAAAAGGAAGAGGATGCTGGCTTATAAAGAGCCTGGGAAACAAGCCAAACTTTCAGCTTTTTCAGGTCTTCTCCAGAAGGCATCCAAAGTTGTTTCAACCTCTACTTACTTCCCACTAACACTTGCTTCACATTTCTTATATTTTTAGAGGTCTGTTTTTCTTAGGACTCACAAGCTAGATCCATATTGCCTCCTTCTTCACCTGTAACAGACTTAAGTTGTGATGGTACTCTCTCCCCAGCACACTTTACCTTCTTCCTTCTATGCCCAGAAACAGATGCACTACGCAAGGATCCTTCCTCTTGTAATCATCTTGCAGTAATGCCCCATTTGTTTACTGTGGGCTGTGATGGTCCAAACCAGTACAAACACTGTTTATGCATGACCGTTCATTTTTCTAACAGCTTTGATTTCTTTCTACTGTCCCAGGGCAGAGAGGGAGAGTAAGGCCACATGAGTATTTTGGCATTTCTGGGGAAAAAGACAAATAAAGCTGCTGTGAGGAGGAAATTTACCCTGCTGCCTTCAGCAGTGGTTGGAGGGGAACATGTGGAGTCTTCTGGTCAGTGCTTGTCTGCTCCCCCTCTGACAAGATTGTCTGTGCTGCTGCTGGCAAGATGTGGCAGTTCTGTACCAAGTTAGTTGCCTTCCTGCTACATAAAAATGTTGCTCCGTGAAGCAAGTTGGAGTCTGGTAGAGTTGCCTCCTTTTTATCTTCTCCCAGATGGGTACCAATTCTAGTCGGTCATGCTGTTAAAGTCTTTTCCATGGCACTTTAAAAGCTGAGCTGGATTGTGTCCATATGAAAACTTTCCTCCACCTACAGAAAAGCAGCATTTTTCTAGGTCACTGCATGCTGTAATATTACTGTCTTTGCAGTGCTGTGCCTCTGCCCTCAAGCTTAATGATACTCAATGAGGACACCCCTGTTTAGCTGGGGCATCCAGGAACAGCTTGCTGCTTTCCCAAGAAACTTGCTGCTTTCCCTCCCCTACCTCCATGAGCCATTCATGAAAGATCCCAGAGTGTTGCCCTGATTTCTCAAGTTTTTCTAAAGCCTTCTGATGTTTACATTCTTGCACAGAACTTTCTCATACACTTTGTGTAAATAACTTATTGTTTTCATTCTTTTATGGGGGACAAGCAACTCCATGGACTGTTAGGTTGCCCTGTGGCAATGAGGAGGTAGCACTGTCACCCTCCAATGACACTGGCACTTCAGGAAATTATAAAATTTGAGTCAGATTTTAATAAACAGTTCTTTTGCCCTGAAAAGAACTGCTGCCCGTCATTTGTTCTGTGTCCTATAGCAACACCAGAGGGCTTAGATGTGGGAATGAAAACTGAGCACCCCAGAAGATAAGTAATCAAAATCTCCCATAATTAATGATGACAGGAAAAGGAATTTCCATGTGCTTTCACAAGCAGGATCTCAACAGCAGCTTAATGAACTTTCCAGTTCTCCATCATTCCTACCCATTCCACAGACCCATTGAAATCAAGGGACTTTTTTGTCCTGACTAGGACAAACAGAGGATAGTTCTGCTAAGCCTGCCCTGCTGACACTGGTAGACACAGTCCATCTGGCTGCCTTCCCTACCAGCCTTCCTTGTTCTCCAAACACACCATTTAGCTCTCAGGTAGTCAACTGCAGTAAAACAGAGTGTCTGAAGAGAAGGTTACTGAGTGCAGGACACTGATGAGGTGTGGATGTGTGTGTTGCTGTGTCTCCCTCTAGTGATCTGAACTCACAAGTCTGCCTAGGGTCCTTTGTGCTTGGAGCTGCTGGTTTGGGGACAGAGCTTCTCTGGATTCACCAGAGTAAAAGGTGGATATTTTAGGACTGAGTCCCATTCCCCCTGCCATCTGGAGGATGGCCCATTGGCAGCTCAGTGTTTGCAGCTGTAGTTCACATCTGGAAATTTAAATGTGCTTGTAAAGATACAGAGAGGATGATTGTGAATTCAAGAGAGAAAAAATCATAGCATGTTAAATAGAATAATTTCAATTCAAACATCCTTAAGAAAGCTAGCCTTAAGAAGAAAATGAGGAGGCTGCAGTTTTTTTTTCCCTTGTTGCTGTAATCTATAAGTGGTTTCACTTAAGGCAAGCATATTTCTCACTCTCTCTTCACAGTAGGAGAGAGACACACTAATACAAAGGGAAAGTTAAAGTAGTGGCTTATGCTTGGTCCATGCTTTGTTGTTTTGGGTTTGTTTTTTTTTTTTCATTTAAAGGGAGAGACCACCATTTTGTTATTATGCTGGTACATGACTACAAGTGATCTCAGTGGCTGCACTGACTTCCAGGGCCTGATATATTCTGCACTGGAGCCAGACCTAGTGTCTCATCTCAAGACCACAGTGAGCATGGATGACAGCACCTACTGCAGCACATGTGTCCTGCCAGGACTGGATGTCTGCAGGGAGTTTCCTGTACAGCCCCAAAGCCTTCACCCTTCAAGCATCTCTTGCACAATTTTCCTACTGTCTCTTGCCTCTGTCTCCACCCCCACACCAATCTCAATCATGAAGCTGTTTATATATTCCAGCTCTAGAGATAGCTGGAAAATAGTGAGAGAGAGAAGAGTGGGGTGTAGGGAGGAGCAGATTATTTGCAAGAGTCTCCTGTATGTGTAGATAACCCAGGGCAAAGAGAAAGCCAGCTTTAGGGGCAAGATATCCTGTAACTCTTCAGCAAGGTCAGATGTCACTCAGCCTCCTGCAGTGTGGAGCTTTTCTCCCAGGCCTGAATACAGTTGTAGTGGAAGTGGGTGTCTCCCAGCTGAAGGCACTGAGCTATTTTGGTAACGCCAGGCTGTGACAGACCCCAGTGTTGTGAACACTTGTGCTCTGTTTGCTTCGTCAGCCTCCTTTCTGAGCCTTTCAGACATATGTCTTCACAACATCTCTCCCTTTCCTGTCTGAAGAAAAGCACGAGAGACTGGAGACATGATTCAGGGGGTTATATTTTTCTTAGGAGGTGCATGTACAAAAGCATTGTTCTTATTTCTTCTTCAGATCCTCTTTTCTTTCGGAACAGCACCTGAAAATTACAGCTCTTCTGACGTACTCTGTATTTTTTCATGCATTGGCTGAACAAATCATCCTTTCTCATAAACTCCCAGTGAGTGCCCACTGCAATGTTTCTGTAGCAGAGGAGCAAAGCGGAGGGGCTGGGAGGGGATGGGGAGTGCAGGTCCATCCAGGGGAGCAGGAGCTGTGGTCTGGTGCAGCCTTTGAATTTCACGCCCCGTTTGGAGTGACTCGAGCAGTTGGAAAGATAAGCATATCCTGCCAAAGGATCAGTACAACCTGCAAGGTAGAAAAGTGTAACACTGGTATTGATGGTCTGGAAAAGGCAGTGATCGTGGAAGATTTCAGTTGTATTGACTGAGGGCAGTGGCAGATTGGAAGAGTCATGGAATGAGGACAGAACCATATCTATGGTGCAGAGTATCTATGGTGCTGTAGAGCGCATTCAAAGAGCCCACCCCTTGTCAGGGCTTGTATCCCCGGAAAGGCACCAGTGGGAGATGAGATTGCTGCAGTCTGGGGAGGGCAACAGGAAGAGCAATGCAGTCTCCCAGGGGCTCCTTAGGCTCCTCGTTAGGGTGCCTGTGGGTCACTGCCCTGTTGCATGTGCCTGGCTGAGAACTGCTAGCAGGATCATCCTAATTACAAGCGCTGTAATGGTGGCCATATGTCACTGACACCCTCCTTACCTGCTGTGCAGCCTGTAGATTTGTAAAAGCTGCATGAGTATGCAGGTGCACACTGCTGCATGCATTATTTGTGAGCACTTGACTGTGTGTTTATTCATGTGTTCACCATGCTGGTGTCTGACCATGCAGTTTGCTGCACAGGTAAGCTTTTTGATGTTTACCTGCCTTATCCACCAGCCTCAAAGGCCTGCATTTCCTTTAAGGTAGAATTGTGAAACATAGCACTAAGCATGAAAAGAGCAGAGTACCTGCCATGGTTCTGTACACCTGTCCAAACCCTGGCTGTACATGCTAAACTACAGCTGCATGACAGGGTCAAAGATCTAGTATTTTTAGAGTCAGTCATGATAGGAGACAAAATTTCAGAACTTCTCCAAACTGCAGAAGCTCAGGTCAGACCCCAACTCTTCAACTCCAGCCTCTCCCTGACATGCTTGCTTTTATCTACTGCATTTATCTCTGCTGTACTTGGGCATCTTCCAAGCAAATAAATAATTGGATCCTGCTTCTGTCTCCCCTTCTGCCCAAGGGAGTTAAAGTTAATTTGTGCTGACTGTTGGGCTTCGGGTATGTGGTGGGCTGACCTTGGCTGGATGCCAGACATCCACCAAGCCACTCTATTGCTCTACCTCCTCAGCAGGATGGGGCACGGGAAAAAAAATAAGATGGAAAAAACTTACGGGCCAAGATAAATGCAGTTTGAGAAACTAAAGGCAAAGGCCACTTACAGAAGCAAAGGAAAACAAAATATTTATTTTTACCCTCTTAATTGTCACCAGCAGGCAATCTTCAGCCATTTCTCAGGAAGATGGGCTTTAGTACATGTAGTGGTTTCTTCAAAAGACAAACATCATAGTAATGAATGCCCCCACCCCTTTCTCTTGGCTTTTATTGCTGGGAAAATGCCTAATGGTATGGAATATTCCTTTGATCAGTTTGGGTCAGATGTCCTGGCTGTGTCCCTTTCTGAGATCTCACTCATCCTCAGCCAGCTGGTGAGGAGGAAATGTTGAGACAGCCTTGATGGCTGTGCCAGCACCCCTCAGCAGTACAAAATACCAGTGTGTTATCAGCACCTTTCTAGCTCCCAGTGCAAAGCACAGTGCTCTGAGGTCTGCTGTTGGGGAAATAAACACCAGCTCAGCCAAACCCTCAGCAGGAGAGAGGCTGCTGTGACAGAAGGAGCTCAGGGCACATATAGGTAGATGGTCCTTGTGCTGTGAAATTCTATGTGACCCCATTTCCTGTGGGGAGATCTGCAACCATTTGACTGCTATAAAGGAGGATTCCTTGGGGCTCTTGGGAGCTTTCCAGGGGACAACACCCATGTTCCCTAGGTATATCTTCAGCAAGTTTCACCTTGGATGCCTGGAGCTGTATGTACCGTTAACTTGAGTGAAATACAGACCCATGGAGAGGCAAGTCACTCCTTGCAAGAGGCTGGGATGGGTCTTGGAGTCCATGCATAGAGCAGAGCCTGTAAGGGACTTGGGAACAAAGAAAAGTCACATTTGCTGTGCAGCATCTCCTGCATGAGACCCAGGGAAGATGAGGGAAGGAGACTGTTAACTTGAACAGACAAAAGTAATTAGAGGACTAAAATAATAGATTAATGAGCAGGCAGTGTCAGGGGAACTTATTAATTATCAGTAGAGGATTTCCTTCAGTGTGCAGCCTGGCCGAGGGCATGCAAGATAGCAACTAAAACTCAAGTCCCATTTAAGGGAGTTGCTAAGGAATTAGTAGCACTGGGTGTCTGGAGAAAAATAGCAGAGGCTGACTTAAATGCTTCCTTTGAATCTTGTGTTCTGTGTGGCTCAGGTAATGGCTGGGGATGAGTGGGATCTGGGAAACACTAGATTGTATCTAACCAATGTTAATAATGGCTCAATAAAAATGCTCTGATAAGAACACATTTAAGTTGCACAGTTAAGCACTCACAAGCCAGGTAAGGTGAAATTTAAGGTTACAGATGCAACCTTAACTCTTCTCCTGCTGAGTGTACCTTAGCAGGCAGCCTCTAATTAAGAGGCATTGGGCTACTGCTCAAGTAATATATCATAACATCAGTTAATGCTCTCTTTGGCTTCAGACAGGTGCACACTGTGTCTTGTAATATTGTGGGTTTGTCAGTGTGTGCCTGATGGACAGAGTCCATTTTAATTGTGGCACTGAGCATACTGCATTAGCTGTACTGGAACAAAGCACGGTGGTTTAGAACAAGGTCCATTTAGACTGTTCAGATGCAGGGCAATCAACCACCCATTCTCTCAGGTCAACATTTCACATGTCAGAAAGCTGTAGTCATGGAAGATATTGACATTAGTTGTGTTGAAAATTGAGCTTTCCTTTCCAAAGACTTCTGCTCATTTAGCTCAACATATTGCAGGTTTTTTGCCTTTCCTGAAGCATTCAGACTGTTCACATGGTGAGGTGGTACTCTGTCCCATCAGACTGTGCCACAAAATAATGCCTTTCATCTATCACCAAGGAGGTAGCTGTTCATATATCAGCATGTTTTCCATTTAACATTCCTACATTTACAACTGTGAGTCTCATTGCATGTGCTAAGATTGTGATATAATGGGAAAAAGATAAAATGTAAAGGGCAAATCTGTTCTTGGGCAACATTGCAGAAGTGAATGGATTCAGTGGTTTTAAACCAGACATTGTAGATCTAACATCCTTGCTTAACAGCAATGCTGAGTTGTTAGCCTGCCCATTGAACACCAAGTTCTTTGAGGAGAAGCCATCCCTTCTGTTGTGTAAGTCCTTGAGCAAAAACCTCTGTCCTTCCCTGCATACCCTTACTGCAGGCTTACCCTTAGCCTGAGATTTCTCAGAAGCCATCATCCATGCATTCGGCAAACATGATCTGCAGCACTCCTGTAATCCCACTGCTATCCCACTGTTCCTCCTTGCAGCTGTGTAGGGAGGCCTGCTTAGGTTGTGTTTGGAGCAAATAGTCAGCATTATTGGACTATGAGTTTTTTCAAATCTGTTAGGCATCTTGTGAGCTGAGGTGCAGACTTCCATGTGAGTTTGAGAGCATCTAAAGCAGTTCAGATGCCCTGAGCTTTATTTTTTGCATTTTGGATCACTATCTAAAGAACAGATGGGGTAACAGGAATGGCAAAGGCAAGGGCAGCAGTTTTAGCAGCAGCTAGAGATCTGTAGATATTTTTAAAGGTTTCCAAATGTGTTTTGTCTGTCCTCAGCAAGACAGAGTTTCATTGTGAGAGCTGTCCCTTAGAGCAGGTGCAGGCTGGTCAGAGTGGAGGAGAAGCTCATCAAGATTGTTATATGTGAAAAAGAAAGGTCACAAAAGCCCAGGTGGCCCTTCAGGAGACAGGCTGGGTGGCCATGGGAGGAACAGATGTTATGTGCAAAGTATGAGAGAACACCTGTGAGGAGAAAGGTAGGGAATTTCATAGAAAGTCCATTGTATGGTAAAATATGCTGAATAATTTCCACAGACCTGCACAGATCTGAAGTGAGCTAAAAATTTCCTTTCTCAGAGACTTTGGGCATCAGCGAGCAGAGTTTGTTTAAAAGAAATGAGCTTCATCTGAGAGGTTTTGCAACTTGTGCTAATGAGAGTCTGTCTGTCAAACTTAAGTGGCATCAAGTGGCCCAGAACAAGGGCTCTTGGGCGTTAAATGGTTCCTACCAAATACCAAGCCCATTACCACGATTGGCTGTTGTAGCCCTCTAAACGGAAAAAGTGATTAAATTGGTCGTTATGAAACACTAAAGATGCATAATTATGAAAAATAAGCTTTGAGTAAGAGGAGATTTCAGCTCACTCGCTGCTTTTATCTCAAGAAGGAATCAATGTAGAAATGTTTTAAAAGCATCCAAGGGTTGTCCTTTGTCTGGTTTTCTCCTGACAGTCTGGAAATTATGAATGTGTTTGGAAGTGAAGGTATTTTTCCAGTCTCTAGTCTTATGTAAAAGCTGGAGATTGAATGTCCCAAGTCCCCCTCTCTACATAAATGTGTTTCATTGTCCAGTCTCCCCCCTCTCTTTGCTAAGGTGAGGTCCAGTGCACAACTTCCCTTGCTCACCCTGGCACATCAAGCACTCTTGCCTTTTCTGGGAGGGAGGGAGGGATTTAAATTCTGAAGGTGTCAAGCTCAAGCAGTGCTGCTGGCATGGGCACAGGTATGTTTTCTTCTCCTAGGAAATCCTCAACTGTTCCTGAGCACGTTTCTCCATGCCATGAAGAGAGGTTTTGTGGGAGGCAGTTTAACAAAGGTCTGTTGCAAAAATCAAGTGTTAGGCTTTGGTCACTGTGCACAAGAGGGCAGGGGACACTGAGTATTCATGGAACTTTCTACAGATGGGCTAGGGAGTTGAACAAAGAGTTACAGAGCTGCTATGCATTGTTGAGCATAGGGTGTTGTAGTGGTGTTGCCTCAGAGCATCCCTCAGATGTTGTTCTCCAATTAAAAGGCTGGAATAGCACTAGGCACAGAGCAGAATGTGAGCACAGGGGTTCTCTGGCACAGCTCAGTCTACCCAGACTTCCTAAAGTTCTGATGTTCCTGGTTTGCACAGACTTTCAGCAGGAATAGATTATTTATTCATTTTACTGTCTTTTTAGTTCTCTCCCTCTTTAGTGCCACCCCAGCCGTAGAAGAGTTTTATAGCCTCCTTAGAAAGAATAATAGTGGTTCTGAGTTATGTACAGCCCCTGGGGCCCTCTGTTCTCCTTGGGCTGCTGCTTCTCACCAGGTGTGCAGCTGCTGAGCCATCGAGCCAAGTCCTTGTTTCTCTTGTCGAAACTAAGTGGTCACTGGGGATGTGCTGGTATTTACATTCCATTATTCCTCTATGAGATATGTAATGTACTAGGAGATCCTACCCAAAACTCTGCTGACCATTCATCTCCCTCATCTGTCTATCTCTGCTCTACCTTCCTTCCTCGAGTGACAGCTGATGTTGAGTATCTTTCAGGAACTTGATTTGTTTGTAGATCAAATGCCTTTAAAAAATGATCAAACATTGCTTGGCATCAGAGTGTGTCATTTAAAGCGGTAGTTGCTTTTAAGAAAATACTCTCTGTGTGTCATTTATGGCATTATTCATATCCCAGAAGACAAGTAATGTCATTTGCATATCAATGTGAGATTGTGTGGGCCAGTAGTCTGCTCATTTGCCATATAAAGTTGTGTTTTCCTCAGTACTCCTGTGGCTGCCATAGTCAAAATAAAATATACTGTGTCTTAAATGGAAGGCCAGCTATCTCTGTCTTTTGAAAGGGCTGCATTCTTCACAGAGATAGAGTTGTAACACTCTTCTTGGCACCTACCTGTGCCTCCAAACCTAATGCTACTCAGCCAAATCTGACCTGTCTAAAGAACTACTTGAGCTAATTTACACAGAGTGAGATGCATCCTGAAAAGTTTCAGACCACTCTTGAGGTGCTGATTAGAGAATAGGTTGTGAAAATTATTTTATTTCAATCCTTAGATGTTTTAATTTTTTTTTTAATTTTTTCACAGTTTCTTGCAATTTACATATAGTTGCTGGCTTAAATCCACACTTGTACAGGAAAAGATTATTCTCTGTAAGGGTGAATGTTTCCATGAATTCTGTTTATGGGAATGCAAAAGTATTTCATTATTGCCGCTCTCTTTCAGAAAACACAGAGACCACTATGAAGTTCTTTGCCCACACAGTAGCTTGTAGGCCTTTTTAAAAATCTATATTTAAATTCCTCTGAAATCATGAATAAACTTGTCTACATTTTCCATGTTACTGGCCTAGCTTATGCTAAATAATAATAGGGTTGTGGCTGTCATTGTCTATTAATTTGACACTATGGGTGTTTGCATCAGGACCTGGCTCACTTGAGGATTAAGCTGTCTCACTGGAAACACTTCTTTGCAGGAAAAAAAAATAGCCCAGATGCCTTGAAGGCCTTAATTTGTGTTCAGGGAACAGTTTTTCACAAAATTATGTATTAGAGAGCTTGCAAGAGAGAATGAGTCAAAAACTGATCTGGATTTCACGTGTGGAACCTTTTCCCAGCATATTTCATCTCATAATTTGGCCTGTAAGCCCCAACTGCATGTTAATCAGTTGCTCTTGACAAGGATGGATTGGATGACAAAAAGTGTGTCCGTGGGAAGCTCAGGTTTTTAACCAAAGAGATTTTCATATCATTTGGAAAGGCCTCAAAACCTCCTCAAAGTTTATAGCCTTCATGGCCAGGATTCAGGATTTCAGTGTCTGGGAATTTTACAGGGATTTGTCCCTAATGAGGGAAGCTGCATGTTTTCAGCCCCAAAATGAATATGTTATTGGCAAACATTGCCCTGTGACTGTGGTCTTACTGATATTTGCTGTCGTTTTGCTGAACTTTATCACATCCCTCTATTTTGCAATTCCTGTTTTAATCTAGTGGGTATACAATGTCAATAAATCTAGGTGGGAATGCTGCAAATTCCTGTTTCCACCTGTCAAACCCTACCTTGGAAATTCAATTTTAAGGTTGCAAATAGAATCCACTTGGACTTGTCTTCACATTGCTGTGGCAAATGATGCGCATTGTCTTCGTGATGCTGGAAATCACAAGGAGACAGCTTTGTTCTGGAGAGCTGTCCAGAAAAGACTTTTTGAAAGTGACTTTAAATATAAAAGTACTATCAAAATACTAATGACAGCAAAAGCTATTCATTTAGCTACCTAGCCTGCAAACTCAAAGACCCCCCTACTAGCTCTTGTTTAGTAGACATCAACCTAGGAGAGGAATACCAAACTTATCCCTCTGTTACTTGGCTGTTCCCTCTCTGACCATTTGTAATGTAGGCTCTCTCCTCTCCAAAATTCCCCATGTCAGGGAAAGAAAATGGAGAGAGGTACCCTTGTCGATAGCTCTTCCATCAAAGCCTGTCTCATTTATATGCAGGCAATAACTAAATGATGCCTTTGGGGAAAGGCAACAGAGACAGGCCTGGTTGAGCAGTTTTAAGTGATCCTTTCCCATATGCATTTTTCAGTGTTCTGAAGGCCGTTTTGAAAGGTAATTTTACTTTAAATTCCTGGACTTGCAGGAGTGTGAAGAAGCAGGATTATTAAAACCATGCAGCCCCCTTAAGTATTTAACAGAGAGTGCAGCTTGTACTGAGGTGTTGCACAGGAAGATAAGAACATTTGCTGCCTCAAGATGCTGTTCCCTAAATGGGTCTGGCAGTCTCCAAAGCATTTGTCCTATAAATGTGGTGCTCAGGACAGGAATGTAGCTGGAACCTCTTCTCTTGCCAGGAGCTGGAAGTTCTGGGGCTATGAGAGTGAAGGAGTGATAATTGTCAAAGAGCTTGGAGCAGATGCTCATAGGGGAAAGAAGGCTTTGCTACAGGATGCCTGTCTCAAGGAGGAACCCCGCACATGGCGATTCACAGTCAGCATCCTCAAGGGCTCCTAGAATGAGGCTCCCCCTGCGTCTGCTTCCTTAGGTCATTAAATAAGCACTGCTCTGTCACTTGTCTTTTCTCCTCATATCAATATCAGAAACCAATATTCATAGCCTCTTACATCCTTTCCCCCACTCAGTGCTGGCAGCTGTTCTCTCACCCACTTCCTGCACTTGAGATATCTCCTGCAGTAATGGGATCCTCCTGCAAGCTCTTTAATTGAACGGAATATCTGTCTGGCCTGAAGATGTCAGGAGGCTGACGGAGACATGTTTCTATAAAATGAGTCTTGATCTACAGTGCAACAGGCAGCATCTGGATCACTGAGAATCCTTCACACTCACTGGCTTCATCCAGCTTTTCGAGGGCGGGGGAGCGTTAATTAAGGTGCGTCTGTCAGGGTGTGGGTGCTGGAGACCCCTCTGGCTCGGCTGCCAGCTCTCCCTCTGCAGCTCAGCCTGCGAGGTGCCATTGCTTCCTTTCCACATGGTGCATCCCCTTGCCTGCTGTGCCACTTCCATTTCTGATTCCCATCAATTTGAAGCAGAGCCCTGCTGACCCTGCTGACCGCTGCTCATACATCTCCCGGCATGGTTAATAATAATGGCCTCTGTGGGAAATGATGGGCTGAGACAGAGAAAGGACATAATGATGCTCTGGCTGGGGGTAGGCAGAAAGAGGAAAGTGAAGTGACAAGCAGCTAAACAGCGAGAGAGGGGTATGATGATAAAAACAAACAAACCTGCAAATGTCTAAAAATCCACAGTGATGGCATCCCTGAAACAAATAGGGAGAGACAAGCTTGAGTCCCTAAGGGAGAGAAGAGGGGAAAAAAAGAGAGAGAGAGGAAAGCAAGCAGAGAATCAGCCAATAATTGAAATGGCATCAGGGAAAAAAAGAACTGGAAAGCACAGACAGGTTTGGAATTGGCAGGTGGCAAAGAAAGAGGATGAAAGACAGAGAAAGAACATGGAGGAAGGATGATGTGGATGTAGGGAGTAAAACAGAAGAGTAGAAGGGATGGCTATATGGACCTAAGAAAAGAAAATAGGCACAGAGCAGGAGGTGGGGGAGCATAGAGGGGAAGAGAGGGAAGAGACCTGTGCATTGGCAGAAGAAGAAAAACAGAAGGGCACTGAACCAGAGCAGAGAAGGGAGAGAAAACAAGGTATTTGGGCTTAGAAAGAGGGAGGAAAGGAGAAAGAAGTGGAAGAAAGAGTTGAAGAGCCCAAATAAAGTTCACCAGAGACACAAAGAACAGGGTTTGGAAACCTCATGCCACCTGATTTTGCAAGGCTTCATCAGTCCCCATCAGCTGCTTGGAATCCCAGTGTAAATTCCAGGGAAGTGTATTTCATTTTTGAGTAAGCAGAGTTTGATTTTAATGGAAAAGCTTTTGGCCCTGCACTGCAGCCCCTCTGCCTCTGGCAGATAGCAGGCAGATTTCTTGTGGGTATTACCATAGCAATATCATGACCCTAGCAAGGAAAGCAGCAGGCATCTCTTGGTTGGGCAGACCAGCCACTTCCCTACTCAGTGTTTGCTGGGTAATTGTCCCTAGTGCCTGGTGCTGTGGCAGAAGAATGTTTCCTTCTGTTGGTAAAGCAGATCAGTGCTGAAATCATGCACTGTCAAAGATGTTGCTCTGATGTGCAAACAGTTGCTGCTGCCCTTGGTGCTCATCAATAACCAATTATGTGTTCATCTGTGTTTCCTGGCTCACAGTTTTTTACCCCCACACAGAGGAAATCAGAGAAGATGGTTAAATTTCCTCTCCATAATTTCTGTGCCTCAGCTGTGGCTGGGAGGAAGCTGAGTGGCAGTTGTTGGAACGGCACTGCCTTTGCTGTGCCACAGGGAGGTTAGCCAAAGTACAGGGGTGAGCTGTGGCTGCTCAGGCACAAGTGTGTGGGCAGATCTTTGGCAGGGTTCACCACTCTCCTTAGCTGCTCACATGCTCAGTAACTGAAGGCCATTTTGAAAGGAATGCTCCGTGGTCCTTCACTGAAACACTGACACTCGTGCCCTGGGTTCTGTGCTCACAGCTGTCCCTGCCCTCCTGTGTAACACTGCATAAGCCAAAGATCTTTATGAGCACCCTTTTCTCTTCCCCAAAAGAAATGTCTCCATCAGTCATGAGAATTTTAGATTTAATGTATTTCTAAGGCACTTATGGTTTTTTTGATGGGATGGAACAGATATGCATTTATAGTGAGCACAAAAATAGAATCATAGAATCATCAAGGTTGGAAGAGATCTTTCAAGATCATTAAGCCCAGCTATCCTCCCAGCACTACCATTGTAACCCCTACACCAGTAAACCATTTCAGCCAGTGCCAGATCCAGGCACCTCCAGGGATGGTGACTCCACACCTCCCCAGGCAACCATTTCCAATGTCTGACCACCCTAATAGTGGTTTGTTTTGTTTTGTTTTGTTTTGTTTTGTTTTGTTTTTCCTAATGTCTTATCTGAACCTCCCCATCTCAGTTTAAGGCCGTTTCCTCTGATCCTCTTACTGCAGGCATGCTAGAAGAGACCAGCCCCCACCTGGCTACAGCCTCCTTTCAGGCAGTTGTAGAGAGTGATAGGGTGCCCCCTGAGCCTTTTCTTCTCAAGACTAAATAAACCCAGCTCCCTCAGCTACTCCTCATAAGATGTCTTCTAAGCCTTTCACAAGTGTTCTTACCCTTCACTGGACACGCTCCAGCATCTCAATGTCCTTTTCAAAGGGAGGGGCCCAAAACTGAAAGCAATGGTTTAGTTTGGGGTCACAGGTGCAAATGCATGTAAAAATACAAAATTTGCTCACTTCAGATCTTCCATTTGTCAAATTGAGGCACAAGAACAAGCCTGAAAAGCAACAAGAAAAACAGCACAAACAGAAAAAAAAGGTATTTTTAAAGATCTGCATCAATATTCATGGAACTATTTTTTCATAGCTTTTTTTCCCAGCTCCTTAGAAACCACTCTTACCCCTACCATCTTTACCATTTCAGCTTCTACCTCTCTCATGCAGTGCTCAAATAAGCTCTCATTATTTTTTTCTTTTCTGGAAAAGATGAGACTCGTTAGTATCAAATACAAGTGGTTGTGGCACAGAGAAAAAGAAGAACCTGGGTGAGCCTCCTGGCTGGCATTCAGATGCAGAGATTTGGTTTTCAATTAGATAATGCTCTCTGAAAACAGGACTGCTGGAGCACATGGGACAATATTGACTTAAGCACAAACCAATTCAGTGGGTGACCTTCATGCTCTTGCTGTGTGGCCAGTGAGGATGCCTGGTGTGCAAATGCCACCCTATCGGTATTCATTTCGTGTGACTCGCAACCAACCCGCACCAGGCAGAGGATGAAAGGCAGCGCTCAGGTATGTAATATGATTATCAGGAGATACATCAGACTGTGATTCCACAAAGCCAAAGGGTCAACAGGACTGGAAAATGGAAAATGTATTTTGCAAAATGTATTTGCAAAATGTATTTTGCAGCTTCTGGGAAGATGAATTTTTTTAAAGATTGCAGTGTTCTCAGTATAAAATGAATAAATAAGTACATAAAATAAATAGATATTGTGTAACATGGTTCCCACCTCTCCTCAGTTGACCAGCTGGCTTCCAGTGAAACTACTGTATAGACACCATTGTTCATATTTGATCTGGTTTGTGTTTGCACATATGAAATGAGAGCAAAGTTCTGGCCTCTTCACCATTTGGGGCATGGAGAAATTGAGGGCTCCATTCCCACTATTTTTCTTAGCCCTTTGAGCTGGTGGTCTCCCTCGCTGAGATCTCAAGATACTCTTCTGTTGGCAGTCACTGTTTCTGGACTCCCAGGGATGAAGGCGAGGCTGCCAGTCTGTCTGTCAGTCCTGACTCCTCTCACTATCATGCCTAGGGAAGGTTTTTTGCTGGGCATTTACATCCTTACCAGCCTGACAAAGGTTCGAGTCAAATCACCTTTGCCTCACATAATAATGTACTTTTTCTCAGCAGTCAGCCTTTACTTGACCTTTGACTGGATGACCTGACTCCCTCACATATAGGAGGATGAGAATGGAGACTGTTATTACAACTGGCTGAAGTTGTGCTGTCTGATTAAAGTTTTAGCAAAACACATTCAACTGTTTGCTCCAGAGAGACTACAGCAGTGGTAATGTTATAAATCATTAATATCAACCTATTAAAAAAGGTTCCTAGGCATTTGCACTGCCTCTGCTGAACTCCGGTGTGAGGAATAGCCTATGAAGCCAATTCCTGTCTCAAAGATCATCTGTGTGATCTCACCAGTACCATTGTTCAGGCTGCTTGAGTAAAACCACCAGGTTCAAAAAGGGGGAGGCAACGACAGACACAGACAGAAGGTTTCTGGTTTGTAAATGGACACAGATGCCCAAAAAAAGCTGGGAGCTTTTTTATCACAAGGCACCCAGAATAGCTTCTGCTGCAGTGAGTGAGAGCAGCTTTTAAGACAGACACTTTATTTTCTCACCGCTCAAAGAGCAAGTAACAAAGAAGTAAACCTCAGAGCAGAGAAATGACCTCTGAATTTTCTCAGGGGAAAAAAAATGGATCTCTTGAACTGAAAAAAGATGTGGCTGAGCATTGTGAAGAAATACTCCTTCTATTGAGGGAAAAAAGGAAATGTGATAAGATTTTGCTGTAACTAAATTTTAAGGCCAGAAAGGATCGTCTTGTTTGGTTTCACACTTAGCACAGTCCAGGAGGATCTGGCATGGCAATTTATGTATCAGGCTCAAAACACATTGGAAGAACAGCCCATCTTTCACAAGGGCATAGGTGGCACCACTGTGGCCCTTCTCCATGTCCTGTGTATGCTCCAACAGAGTGCCCAAGCACTGTGGCCCCTCTCAGGAGACTCCACTAATCCTGGCATCCCAAAGGAATGGCCTTCTGCCCATCCAGACCAAGTTTTCTTTCCATGGAGAACTTCACACAGCCTGTGGGGTGTATAGAGGAGCACGGGAATGAAAGCTAATGAGGTAAAATATAATCATAGCACTTCTTCACACTCACAAGCTGCTCAGAGCAGGTTCTGGGTATGGACTGTCATTTGTCTTCCAAACTGGCTTGAGCTGGCTCACCTTTCCCCCACTGAAATGCCCATGATTTGAGAGCCTTAAGTGAGAGACAAATAACAACTTCACTGCACTTAGGACATCATTGTCAAATTGAAGGACTGGGGAGGAGCCACTTCACCCGAGGAAAGCATTTGCATTCAGAGACTGCTTAAGTGCAGGCAGCTTCCTCTCCATGGTCTTGAAGGGGAGCCAAGCACTCTTGCACTTTGCCTGTTCAGGGAAACACTTTGAGTTTTAGAGTGTGGACAATGTGGGGGAAAATGAGCAGGTGGTTCCTGGGAATGCACAGCTTTCTGTCCCATAGCAAACACTCTAGCATGGAAGCTGTTCATTTTTACCACTTCAGGTGTAACTCTGGAGAGAGAGAACAAAGTCCTGCAAATAGGTGAGGACAGGAAACCCTAGCCTTGAGGAGGGTCCTATGTAGCCAACAAAAGATTTTGTGTAATGTTTACAAGTTACAGAGGGTGTTCTAAGTGAACACTAAATGGAGTTGCAAACAACATTCTGAAGGGAGCATCTGGTTGTGTTTTGGACTGTGTCACTGCATTTATATCTGTGCATTTTATGAGAGTCTGACTTAGTATCTTCATGTATCCTAACTTCAGAGCAGCGGGATCTGCTGTGAACAATAAAATAGAAATTGGAAAAGAAAGTGCAACTGGATGTGTGCTGTGCCCTGAAGAGCCGGGGATCAGACAGTGCACAGGAAAATGGATCAAACAGAAAAAATCAAGAGCTCCACCAAGAAGGGGACAGGCAGGAAGGCTTTGCATAAGTTGGAGAGAAATTTGATATGTTAGATCGTTGTAAGAAATGTTCATTTGTGTGCAACCAGACACAGTTGATACCTGCTCCAGTTTGCTTAAAGAAATGGAATAACTGGAAAATATTTGATGCTGGAAAGTCAAAGATGGCTATAGGTTGTTGTCGTGGGTTGACCAGGAAATGAGTTTTTGGGAAGTTGTAGCCAAAACCAATCAGTAATCAGATTTGAATACTGGCACCTCTTGTGTCCACTAAAGACATGGATACACCTCTGAGAACACAGGGGTTAAAGCAGAGAACTCCCAGAGGAACTTTTTCTTTCGTTCGGGTCAGTGAAGAGATGGGACCTCCGGGGGAAGCCATGCGGCCTGGCTGAGGTGGGCCGGGAGCTCCAGGCAGAGAGGGGGAGAGGAGAAGAGTCGAGTCCCGGCAGGACAGAGGGATGGATAGGCACTGAGATGNAAAGAGAGAGAGCATCTGGGATACTGCTGAGGAGAAGGGGGGAATGAGAAAGTGCCACGACCTGAGAGTCCTGGGCAAGCAGAAGCTGAGATTTTAACCCTTTTATCCTTGGATTTTTCCTTGGATATTGGAATTCTTGCAAACACTGATCCTCCTGGATCTGAATGAGAAGAGAGATAGAGATGAAAGAGACAGAAATGAGCGTGACGAAAGTTTGTGCAGGTGAAGGATGTCAGAAGACGTTGAGAAGAATCCTGGGTGGGAGGAGATGATGGAGTGGCCTTTGGCTGGACTTTTCTTGTATAGCCATGGATGAAACCATTTTTTCCTGTGACACAGAGACTGCATTTAGGGGGAAGCAATGGCTTGGAGCCAAGTGAGTGCAGTGATGTTAAGTGAAGGAGTGGCGAACAGAGAAGGGTGAGGAGGGTGTGGTGGTGCCCTCTGTCTTCAGAGAAGAAGACGATCTCTGTTCTTGAGACCCCTCAGCCGCAGGGGGTGAATTTGGGGGGACTGGTGTCCCGAATGTGAGAGACTATTACATTTTTTGGAACTGAGTGCAAAACATCCTTAAAAGGGGAACCCTAAAAGCAGGTCCATGAAAGTGGTGAGAGCACTGGACATGGAAGAAAGAGGTTACGAGGGCAGATTTCCTCTGGGTGGTGCCACGTGTAACATGGAAACACAAGAGGTTTCAACTGTGTTTCCTGGGAAGCCTATGGTACAAGAGGGACCCCTCTCTCCTTGATGAACTCAGAGTTGTTTTTCTGAGGGGTGGTAACTGGATTGAGAATTTAAGGTTTTATCTCATTGTGCTGTGGTAGAAATTGGGAGGAGAAGGAATGGAACGTTTTAATTCTAATTTCTATGTGTGTCCTTCTATTATATTGTAGGTTAATAAAGTTTCTTTATTTTTAAGCTTGAGCCTGCTTTGCTCTGTTTCTGTTCACATCTCACAGCAGCCAGTGGGGAAGATGTGCTTTCATGGGAGCACTGGCATTGTGCCAGCATGAAATCATGACAGTTGTAATTCTTAGCTTTATCTGTCAGAGCTGCCTAGCTGTTTGCTCTCTATGAGCCAGGGTTGTTTGCTTTTTTGTGGGACAGTGGAGACCAAGGTGTATCCTCTCATGTACCCAAAGGCCTCATGGATCTCCCTGTCTCACAGTAACCTGGAAAAGGGAGCACTTCTTTGAAAGTGTGAAGTGTACTGACTTTTGAAAATCTTTGTAGCTTTCCTTCTGAATTCTTGGGTTGGACACCACTAGAAGGCAGAGCAAATCACTTGACTGGATTTCTGCAATGTCACTGGATGGAAATTGCTATTGTCACAGTTTACTGCTACTATTTTGTGCCTGCCTATTTATTTATCATCCAGGGATCTCAGAGTGGTTTACAATAATGTGCTGCCTGGCTATTAACCAATGAGACAAGGAGCCAATTATTTCTGATTCTAAATCCCATTATATCCAAATTTGGAGTGTCTGTCCAACAAGTTTCTTCCCCTGTTAGTACCTCTGGAAGCAGAGACTGTTCCCTTGCATCGATCTAGAGCTGACCAAGTCCCTTGGACAAGGCATGCTCCTACTACCTAGCACAGCTGGTATGGAGCAAGGAGAAGCTGGAAGCTGTGATCTTTTAGAAATCCCACCTATTCTGTGTATTTTTCATAGCCACATTCCATTGCTTTGGTAGCACTATGAGGAACTGCAAGGAAATGAGGTGAAGCTCGTGGCTATCCTTTAGAACTTGAGATGCTCCAAAGGGGCAGCTCCACTTGAAGCATGTGAATGATTTCCCCATAGCCAGCATGGAGTCACACTAGTGCTTACAATCATTCCCTGGATTCTGGAAGTGCTGTGGACCCCATGGGAAGGACCAGGGCTGGTGTTTATGTGGGCAGTTTAAGCCTGATGGCTTAAACAGTGAAGACACTGAAGCAAATCTATCTGGATAGGCGCAGTTGTACGTGGGCACATTTAATGCATAAGCTGTGTTGCCTTAAGCAGGTTCAAATCTCAGGTTTTATACTGTAATTTTTCTTACTGTGTGATAATGCAATTTAGTGGATAGACTTAATACAAAGCTGTTAGCTAATTTGGAATTTGTAGGGGCATTAGCAAATTTGGGAATTAATGCATTTTGAAGATTCCAAGCTTATTAAAATTTGGGATTTAGGATAGGCTTGTCACAAGACAAATAATCTTGAAAGTCAGAAGTAGAAAAGGATGTTCAAGGAGAGATGCGTGTTACCATACCAACAACCCAGAGAGCTAGTGTTGAATGTGTATATTCCCTGTTTCCCAGATTTTCTTCTGACTTTGAGGGAGATGTCTGAGTGGTAAGAAATATGATATATTATTTGTGGACCACAGATAATCTTACTATACCATTCACATAAAAAGGGCAAAAGTAGCTGAGACGTATTTCCTGATTTAGAGTAATATTTCTGGAACGGAGATTTACAATCTCTGTCCTGCAAATAGTTTTCTATAACTGAGTAATGATTGAGAATGCTTAACAACATGGCTAGAGCAAGTCTGTCACTATTCCCACATGAAGGCTTTTCCCCTGCTGTGTGACCACAAATATTCGATCAAGAACATTTTGAGCAGACCTGCAAGTCCTTTCCCACAAGCATTCAGACAGCTCAGGAGCATACTGTAGGTGTCTGTCCCAAGAACCATGGAAGAAATTGATGATTTGAAGGGATTCTCAGTATTAGCAGAGTGACCATGTGAGAATTAGATAAGTGAGTAATCAATCAAAAGCTAACCATGGCACCAGAAGCTGTTGGAAAGATAGGCCAGCATTAGAAAGACCCTTTGGGTCTTTGAAGCAGAACATTTCTTGCAAACAGTCACCTTCCCTTCAGGTACCAACAATAACTTTCTAAAACTGTGGGTAGACGATAAACCCTGAGAATTCTCATCCCTGGAAAACTGGTTTTTATTCAGGCTCAGCCTCTGAACCTTAGAGAGTCTGGGCAAATATGGGTTTTAGTATTTGATATGGAACTTTACATTCAATAGATTACTTTTTTTTCTAACCAGCCAGACTTCTACCACTGCCTTCCCAGGAAAGCAATCAGCATTTATTTGTTGAATGATTAGGTAATGGATGAAAGTGATTAATTGGAGAAGAGAGGATGGGGGCTTTTTTTTTTTTTTTCTTGAGAGAAGGAAATGCCTGTGACAGATATTGAGAGAAAAGCGTAAAGTCTTCCATCCATAAATTATGGTTTAGGCACCAAGAGAAGCAGGAGAGTAACACTTACCTAGCTTTGAGAGAGAAGCAAAATCCCAAAAGAGACACAAAAGGGACTCATAGCAGTTTGTCAGCAAGCTGAAAACAGCAGCAATGCTTGATGACAAGTGATACTTGTATTTATTTTAGGCTAAGAGATACAGGAGAGGTATTTTGTTGTGGTGGGGGATTTTATGATTTGTTTTTGTTTTCTTTTAAAAGGATTAATTTATTTTCTTGAAAGCTATTTCTGGTTTGCAAAATTAAAAATTGAGTCGATTATTTTATTTTATAATTAAAAAGTAACTTTGAAGAATATTTTTTCCTACACATCTTTTTATTTCCGTTATCATTTAATGTGGTAAAATAGTAATGTGTGCATGTTCTGTATTTGTATATATTTACACTTTCCACTCTCTAATTTTTGGAAACATCTCTGTTTCTGAATGACCTAAAAACTGTTCATTATACAATAACTTCAGAAGTTAAGAAGGTCAGAAAGTTAAAACCAAAACATTTGAGCTGGAGGAAAAAGCAAAGGTAAAAAAATATATATGGATGGATTTAGCATCAAATAAAATGGGAAGACGGGCAAGGGCAAGAGAGAAATACAAGAATGATATGTTTCAATTTTTTTAAATGAATATTTTTAAAAATATATTTGAACTTGTAACAAGTTTTCTAACAAAATAGTTTTCCTTGTGGAAAAAAGATCATACAAGCAATAGTACATCAGCTGTGGAAAATCAGGTTTTTCAGGAGTACCCTTCTGCTGGAGAATTTTGTCTTGCTGTAGAGGACAACAAGGGCAATGAAGCACTGTGTGTGGCCTGAGAGGCTGCAGTAATTCTGGGAACAAAATGGCTTTAAAGCTGTTAAAGGACAAAAATAGACATTATACTTTACTTCTACATGTTCCTTCTTTGGAATACATATCTAAGCCCTTCCAGTATGCATTCAACTGTGGCAAGTGCTCTATGCAAAAGTGCCTGGTATTGAACTAGGTAGCAAACCTTATTATACCTGTGCAAATGTTGAAAATAAAGAGAAAGTGGAGTGTGGAAAAAGAGTACATCAATACAGACATAGCCCTCCTGACTAGGGAAACCCATACCTCAGCAGCAAGCTGAGATTATTGTTGACCAACAAAGTATATTGGGAGAAAGACTGCAGAAATGGCAGAACAAATCATTTTAGCATAGCATGGTGGGGCTTCAAATACAAAGGTGAGAATCCTGATATCTGCTTTTGCATCTGGCATGGAATACATGACCCCATATAAACAGCACCCCTTCTTTGTGCCTCAGTTTCCTCAACCATAAAAAGATATTAGTTCATCTTTAGAGCACTTTGGGCTGCATGTCTAAAAAGCCCTGTGCAAGAGCTACCTAAGAATTAACTACCAAAAATGACAGCAACTCGTATTCACTTTGCGCTTTCCTCTATAACCAGCCCTTTCTTCACTCGTAGTTTTCCTTATTTATGTCTTTGCCTTTGTATTAAAGCTTGCATCTGCATTGATTTTACATCACTGCGCTGTACTGCAGTCATTACAAGTTTACTCTTCTGAGAGATCCTTCTTGTCGCGGCAGAGGGAAGACCCAGATACTCAATAT
>WBNO01000409.1:0-33616 GCA_013400575.1 Peucedramus taeniatus
ATATAAA
This sequence comes from Peucedramus taeniatus, assembly GCA_013400575.1. Classification (NCBI taxonomy): domain Eukaryota; kingdom Metazoa; phylum Chordata; class Aves; order Passeriformes; family Fringillidae; genus Peucedramus; species Peucedramus taeniatus. Next base: position 8 of record WBNO01000409.1, read on the forward strand.
TCTTTATCCATTTTATATACTATATTTTTATAATTATGTATTTTATTATTTATTTATTTTATATGTTTTATAAATTCTATTTATATATTTATGTATATTTATTTTTATATTGTATACATATATATACTTATATATCTTTTAATTACTTTAATGTCCTCTTCTAGAGAACACACAAAGGTTTTCAGCTGAGAATTACTATCAGGCGAATACTAATGCTTGATGCTAAAGCCTTCCACTTACTAGCAATATAACTGGTTCCAAAAATTCTATTTAAGTTTCTATATCAAAGCATCAGAGAAAGAAAGAAGAATTTGGGACTAGCTTTTTTGAAAACTGTGTTTGGCAAGTAAGGTGAAAGCAGATACTACAAAACTAGTGACTTATTCAGAGATTCAGGCAAAGTGTCAAAATTTGCACTTTTCCTGGAGCTAAGAACTTTGTAACATTGCTTATAAGTTAGCAAGTACTCACCAGGTGAAACATTAATTTTTTTCCTCAGTTGATTTTTAGCAGCAGTAAATGCTGCAATCCAGTCAAGCCTCTAAAGGGTAGAGGCTTGTCTCACACAGAAAAGGCAAGAAATACAGGATTATCCAGGTGTCATCTTCCCAACTTTTTCTTACATATTCTTTGAATGCAGTCATATAGTGGTTTTGTAAAATACTCTATTGTCATCTTAGATTTGAGTTGATGACCATTTTCACCTTGTATGTGATGCACAGTAATTTATACTTCATAAAAAACTATAGTGACCACCCTGATATTGAATACACCAGAATAGTTCCCTCCTTGGAACACAAAAGCACTGTGCTACTGCAAATGTCATAATGTGGCAGATAGTAAGAAATATTACCACTAAAAGGAGCAACCAGTACACCTGCACTAAACTGTTTCAGATTCCTGAATATAATGCAGTACTAAAATTATATTTTCAAGCACTGGTTTTGGCTGAGAATGTTGGCAGAAGTCCACTCCAGTTAAAAATTTACTGCTAATAATTGCTGAACTAGGAAGGACTGATATTTTTCATGCTGCTTCTGTTTCAGCATTCCCTTGCTGTCAGCACAAGCCTTTGTGCTGTTCTAAGGCAATTCCACATTAGGGAGACTGAGGCAAACCACTCAGTCATCAGCTAAAATAGTGCCACAGAGCTCTTGGGATCTGGCCCACAGAGTATAATAACTCCTCTACCTGCCTAAAATTTCACTTGGATTTTTTTACTAAGCAAACCCTTACACTTAAGTGCTCCCTAGTATTGATTGCTTTTCTGTGGTTTTGCATAAGCAGCGTGGTACAGTGTGCTCATGTAATAAGGTGATGAAAGCATATGAAGAGATTAATTTGATTCTTTCTCTTGAAGTTCCTTTTTTTGAACATCAGATATTGACAGAGAAGATAAATATGAAAATAAAAGTACTTATCTTAAAATTTGAACAACCAGTTATCTGCCAATTTCCAGTCAGAAAGGGTTTGTATTGTAAATGAAATATTTCTCCATGCTATTTTTAAAGGCATAACCAAGAAAAAATTAATTTTTTGCAGACCTTTTTCCACAGTCTAAATTCTCTTTTATATAACCAAATAAATAAGCACATGCCCTTCTTCACCGATAATTTTTTACTTTTGTCTTCCTTTCTTTCTACATCAACCTTTGTAGACTTCTAAGAAAGGCTTCTATTCAGCAGTCTTCAGGGTGGTTTGCAGGGTTCAAATTCAGCTGTATCTTTTTGCAGCATAGGGCCACTTTGAATCAGAGTGTAAAAATGTGACTGTTATGTCTCTGATTCAGGATGCTCTACCCTGATGTTCAGTTCCATCATCAGTCCATGGCCTCTTAAAAATGTTACGGCTTCTCAAAGGTGTGTCATGTTAAATGCCAGCATTTCAGATTTGCTTTGCTCAGATGCATTAGCCTGACTTTTCCAAGATAAATTTCCCTTTGTTTTTCTCAGCCTGTGCTTTTATAATAGCTTTTGAAGTATTATTTATTTTTTCAGAAGGTATTTGTTCTTCATTCTGCTTTTACTTTATTTATGAATTTCATTAATGTGATTTGCTTTGATTGATTGACAGTTAAAACTACCTGCAGAAGGAAAAGTCAGAGCTGTGTCCTAGTTTAATATATGATTGCCATCTGAATATATGACAGCTAGCTGAGTAGTGAGATCCAAAAGACATCTGGAAAATTTGAAAACACCAGTATCTCCATTTTAGAGGATGAAAAATAAGCTAGTATAAAGATTTAGGGAATTTTGAACAGCCTTGATGTGTGCTATGGCATGTAACTATAATGTGGCTAGTATCCAGTCATACCCAGAGCCACTGTGACTGTATGGAGTATAAATGATAGGGCTCTTGGAGCAAGGAGCTGCAGGTGACCTTTGTGCAGGAGGCCATGAAGTGCCCAGTGCTTATTTCAACCCAGTGTGACACTGAGCTGAGCAGCCCCATCACCTGTCGAGACTGCAGCCTGACAGGGAACACTGTGGTGCATTTTTAAGGAAGAACAGCAGGCCCGAGGGACTGGGCAGGCTCTGGATGCTGTGGAGACCTGAAGAAGGATACAGTTTTAGGAAGACATGTCAGCAAAGATGCTAAGCAGGAGATAGCTAAGGGCAAGGCTGGAGTTACTGTCCTGCAAAGCGGTGACCCATATTGGCTTAGGGACACCTCATGGGTTGGGGACTCTGGCTGTGGGTGACCCTTGTCAGGGAAGGAGCACTCCTAAGGGACTCCAGCCTTTGGAGGACACACGTTAAGGCACAGAGACTGCTGCAGAGCTGTGTGGCCATGGGTGACCCCTGCTGTGACACACACCCTGAAGGGCTGCAGCTATGGATGACCCACACTGAGGCAGGGATACCTCTGAAGCCAGTAGCCAGTCAACAACACGTGTCAGAACAGTGGAAAGTGAAGAAGCCCAAAGCAGTGGAAGATATAGAGGCAGGGAGCAGCAGACAAAAAGCAATACATACCTACCCTCCTGTGCTGCCTGTGTTTTCACCATATGAACAGGAGAGCATAGACTGTGTGTAACCCGTCGAACCTGAGAGAAAGTAAGACTAGGAAGGGGTAAAAAGTAAGTTATGTTTTTTATTGGGTCATCCCACCCCAGTACCCAAATCAATGATGAGACCATTGTGTCAATTAATAACACATTAAAAGGAGTAAAATTACAAAGTTAAAGTTTTGTTCATGCTGGTTGGATGTAGTGCAGAATTGTCTGAGAAGGGAAGGGAAAAGACCTAGGCTGAATGGGAACCTCCCTAAGTGATCAACTGGAATTTGGCAGGGGAAAAATGCTGTACATAAAATATTCATCATGCCAAAAATTAGACATATTGATAATAGGCCTCCTTTTACAGTCAAGAATCCTTTACCAAGTAGCATCCATACTATTTAGTGTTACTAACTACTAATACTAGTACTTGGTATTAGCTGCTTAGTATTGCAAAAGTAGAGTACAAAGATAGCATGATTTCAAGCTGAGACTAGGCTCTGCTTCTCTTCTTGTAAGGGACTTATACTAACAAGAAGATTTTTTTATATGTGCATTCTAATGAATTAAAAATACATTCTACACCAAATCCTGAGCAAATAAATTGTGGTACTATTTCTAATGTTATGAAAGAATATATAAAGGAAATAAAAAAAATGGGTAATATAACATTCCAATGGAGTGCAACATAATTTTATACTATAAATTTTCCTTATTAAGAAACACAGTGAACAGTGTTGAATGAAACGAAGAAACTTTTTCTTTCAGCATGGTGCTTTGGAATGATTTGATTCATAAACACAGAAGTTCTGAGTAGTGTCTAAGAGCTGTTCTTTTGAAAATAACCATATGTGGCTTTAAAATGCCCCATCCACTTTTTCTTGCAAGCAGTGTTCTGCATGGCCTCTGAAAGCTCCACATAATAAAATTAGCATGAAAAAATATAAATGAAGCTGCTGGGTTCATTAAATAGCAAATGGAAAGACAGCTGCCAGGTTGAAATATAAGTCAAGTCCTCTGTGTGTGTTGTGATTTGTAAGTAGAATGCTGTTAGTGTATTAGCTCCTAAGTGCTTCAGTGTCACATATCTGAAAGCTGTATGCAGCAGGTAAAGAAAACACATATTTTGTGAAACAATAATATCAAAAGGAAAATCCACTTAATCTTCCACTTCAAAAAACCTCACAATTCATCTTTTCTGGAAATGTTGCATTAGTTGTGTTAACTTCTCAAAACTGTTTGAGTCTCTAAAATTGTCATTTCTGGAATACCAATTTTTCACTGTTTTAATGTACAATATTTGGAGGGTTTATTTTTTGTTCTATTTCAGGAAATGCACTAAGTGTAAGTTTACCATTGGTAACCAAGACCTTATTTGATATTAGCATGCTGTAGAGTGCATGCTGTACTTCCAAGATTATTTTGAGCCTATTGAGTACATCACTACTGTAATTTTGATTATCCTCAGTTATATTTCCTGTGACACCAGGGAGGGAATATGAAACTTCTGGAGCATGCAGAACCCCCAAGCCTACCCAGAGGCATAGTATTCCATTAGTACAGCACCACAAGGGATACCTTCAGGGAGGGATGGAAAGACTTTCATCTCTCCCAGTGGTCCTTCTTTGATGGCATGCAGGCAGGTGGGTTGCAATGTTCTACCTAAGCACTGACTAAACACAGCCATACTTGTTCTTTACACTTAATTTACTGGGTATGTCATACAAATCTGATGTAGTTCTAGTCAGGTCAAGCTGCATCTGTTAAACAGAAACTGTGAAATGGGCTCTGTGAATATGATAGGAAAACATGTTCAGGATTAATGAAAAATAAATGGGATTCTTTTATTGATTTGGAGGTAATTTTAATTGAAAAGAGAAAATAGCATTGAACATATGATGATGATATGCACTGCTCACCATCAGGTTTTCTTACATGACTGATGTGGTGGTCTTGGGGATGGCGACGCAGAGACAGCCATTCATACAGCTTCAGGGAATAGAGGGTGATAAGTTTTGAATGATTGGTTTTAATTTAGTTTTGGTTCTAGTCCAGCAGCCTTCAGAAGAAAAACACACAAAAAATATTTGGTTTAGAACAAAGTTCTGTCATCTCTGCTTTCTTTGTCAACACTGTAAAGATAGTATTTGGGTGATGTAGAAATATATATATAAACATATTTCAGCAGGTAGGAAGCCTACACTTGTGTTCTCCAGATGCAGCATTTATCTAAGGGCTGGTGGGTGATATGAAAACATTGCAGAACATTGCTTGCATTTTTAGATAGAACAAATAGAACCACTTGTGTGAATAGATAGAACAACATACATAGATTTTGTGTAAGAACTGACACTACTTTTGCACACAGAATCAAGCCAGGATAGGTTTAGGAAGAATGTTTTAGAATCATGTTTTTAGCTGACTGGATGATTTATGAATAAAACCCCTGCATTGGGATGCAAAGAGGGAAGATGAAAAAGAAGAGGAAGAAGAAAAATGGTGTGGGAGCTGCTGCTTCTGCTTCTGCTCAGAACATCAGGATTCTCTGCCAGAAAGCTTTTAACATGGACTTTAATACTCTGAACTCATTGCCTTTGAGACTGATGTATTCCAGCAATAAACAGCTTTACAGCAACCAACAACTGCTTTTGTCTCTTCAAAGACTCAAGGCCTATGTAAAACTCAACACTCTTAGTGCAATTATATCTGTGCAATATTTTTTCCTTATTAAATACATTATCACAGAGATACTACTACCTTTTCTGATGGGCTCGGCCTTGGCCAATGGCAGGTCTGTCCTTGAGCCAGCTGGCATTGAATCTGTCAGACATGGGGGAAGTTTCTAGAAATGTCTCACAGAAGCCACCCCATAGTCTCTCCTGCTACCAAAACCTAGGCATGAAAATCCAATACACACAGATACTTATGCTGAGAATGTCTCCAAAGCTTTTTCTATTTTAGCTAAAATAAACTGAGACTTTTGTTTGTACTTTGAAAAGGACAAGTAATTAATTAACCCAGTGCAAAAGTCCCATCTGGAAATGGAAAGTAATACTGATCTTATCTGGCTGCTTTTCTCTCTCTATTGTTAATATAAATGAGCTCAAAGACCAAGTGTTATGGTGAAGCAGCCTTTAGATATCCTAGCCCTGATCTTCAAGTCTATTTGGATTCTAGTTTACTACAATTTTTCAGGCTTAAAAGTATAAATGATTTCATAAAAGCCTGTCAGGAAGTGAACCTTGTAAAATGCCCCTTTTACTCCCTAGCACCTATTTTTTTAGTTTGAATTCAAAAGAGCATCTCTATGAAAAATGTGGCTTCATTGTGCAGCATGTCACCAAAGAACAGGACATTTTATGATTTGTTAAATTACCAGGCTAGGAGCTCAAATCCTGGTAGCTTTAAATAATTTTAATAAGATAAACTTTCTTTAAAGTAACTCTTAAAATCAGGATTGATTTTTTAGGTGATTCTTTTAGCTGAGGTAACTGCGGAAAAGTCCGATTGAATCAAATTGAAAAAAAAAAACCACCTTCATTTTAACTGCAATGTCATTGTGAATGGTGAGAGTCTGAAGTCATATAAACTAACAGAGCTACAGAAAGAACCAAAATGCATTTAGTTCTCTTAAATGATAGGAAAATTTGTGACTTTGAGTAGGTTTTCTTAAGAGCTATGCTTCAGTTCTTGCTCTACTTGAAGGTAATGGAGTATAAAATAATCTCCCATTGAGGACTGACCATGTAAAATGGTAAGATGAAAGTGACAGTTTTCAAAACCACTGAGGCACAGACACTAGTGCAATTTGACATTGACATTGACAAATCACTCATAGAAGAAAGAGAAGCAAGTTTAGATTATTGCGTAATGAAAATTTGGAATAAATAAGCTTGAGCATCACTTTTCAATAATAAAAATGGGACTATTTTAAAATTAATTACATATTTTTCTCGCTGAGAAATCTGCTGACATGATTGATCCATGGAATAAATATGGATTTTAAGACGTCAAGTAATGGTTCATAGTGTGCACTTCTGGAAATGCAGTCTTGTAGTCTTCTGCCTATGTTGTGGAATGCCTTAGTTAAGATTCCTATCTGCACCTTGTTCTTACCTCAGTTATATTTGATTTGCACTTGGATTTTAGCACTTGGATCTTGTAGCAATTATCAATCCTTTTAAGCTTATCTTTCATCAACAGGTCTCAGGAATGATAGAAAATTTATTTTAAAGTAAATCTGTGAGGTTTTTACATAAATCACTGTCCAAAAGATACTTACTTCAATTAAGCTAAGTAAACCTCAACTCCCCCAAACTTTTTTCCTTATTCCAGAATAAAGCAAACTCCTTTCTCCCATTCTGTTACATTTTAAATTATTACATCATTACTGAGAAACATTATAAATTATATTCTTCCACCTGAAATCAAACCTCCTTATAGAAGGATAGCTCAACATTAACACTATTTCTTGGGTAATGTCTAAGTTTCCTTTAGACTGTGGTACAGAATTCCTGACCAGAAAATTACAGAAATTGTATTTTTTGAAGGCAGAATTTTGATAACACTTTTTGATCATGAATTTATCAAATTGATTTTTAACCCATTTCAGCTGTTAGCATGAACATTTTAAACAGTCGGTGGTACAGTTTATTTGTATGTTATATGAAAAAATATATATCTTTTTGCTTTAAACTAATAACTTGTCTGTTTCATTTGATGGCCCTTAACTCATTCATTGTGAGAGATGGTGAATTCTCTAAATTAGTAAGTTTTCTACTTTTTTCTCCATCTTGTTAATTACTAAATAAAACTGTTTTGCCACCCACAACATTTTCACATTTTTAAGCTTGTAGTTGATTGACTTTGTCCTTGTGCAGAAGTTTGAAACCTTTGTTTCCCTTTGGAGAATTTCTTTATGTTTTTCCCTATTATACCCTGCCAATTATCATCTTCAGAAAAAAAAATGCTCAAGTTCAAATATTTACCCATTATCCAGATTATGTTTTCTAATTTTTTTTTATCTCCTAATAATTCTGGGTATTTTTTTCAATCAGTGATGAACACTGAATTTTTGAAGGACCTATTCACATAAATGTATTGAGTTATAGTTACTCCAAACTTATTTTTTTCTGGATGCAGTTAAATTTGTTTTAGTCTGTGTATTATTTCACATTGAATTTTATAGAATCATAGAATGTTAGGGGTTGTAAGGGACCTCAAAGATCACCCAGTTCCACCCCCTTTCCATGAGCAGGGATACCCTCTACCAGATCAGGCTGCTCAAACCCCATCCAACCTTGAACATGTGCAACTGATAAGGCAGACACAGTTTCTCTGGCCAGCCTGTTACACTGCCTCACTAGATTCATCAACCAGTCTTTGAGTTTGTGAAATTTTCATGCAGCTCTTTTGAGTCAGATTTAATTTTTCTTTATCTGTAATATCAACATACCTTGTCATTTCACTGGTCTCTCTATTCACTGTATTAGATGAAATGCATTGAGGAGTACAAGTCCTCACACAAATCTCTGAACATTTCCTTTCTCTAACCATGAGACAAATTTTAGTAGTACTTAATTAGTTAATTACATAGAATTTAGCTAGTAAAATACATACATGATTGAAATTTCCATGGTTTAATGAAGCTTATTTAAAAATCTTCACTAGCCGTAATATTGCTGATTTGTTGGTTCTTAGTCTTTCAGTTTGTTTTAATGTCTGTTCTATGCTTGGAAATATTTTCTCAAGCTCATTTATTTGAAAAGATCTAGCAGAAGAACTTCCTAAATATCTCTATATAATAAAAACAAAAATTTTCATCATGATAAATTGATGTGTTGTGTGACATGTAGAATTTTAATTTTATTTTCCCCTCACAGATAATAATGCATTTCTCATTGTCTTTTTTTTAACTTCCAGGACTCTGTACTAATTTTATCTAGAAGGTTCTAATGCAGAACTTAATTTATGTTGATTTGGAACAGGAGTGCTCTGAGCTAAAAATCAGTCTCAATGCCATTTCCAAAAGGCACATACTACCTAATATGATGACAATGTTAAATATACAGATTTCTCTTCTCTATGACCTCAGAACACTAACATATTTTCATATGGGCAGCTAAATAACTTTCAGGTGGTAATGATTTTCAGCCATTAGTGACCTGGACTGAATCTGAGCTTGTGACCTGTATGTGTACTCTGGATTTTTAAGCATAACTGTAAAGCTCCTCAGATCAAGTCTTTCTCTCTTTCATTTTGCCATTCTTTTTTATAAAGAGGAATGTAGTCTGATATTCTGCTTCCTTATTCTATGGTTACAATTCAGTAGACCTAAGTCACAGTCTTATATGAGATATAATTTTAAAATTATTTTTTCTTACCTTTCCTGATAATAGGCTATATCAGGAATCAAATAATAATAGAGGTCATGACTGAGGGTTGGGCTGAATACTACTGAGCACTTACATTGCACTTTACGTGCTCAAAGAGCTGCACAAACATTATCTAAATAAAACAAATGTGTCTCATTAAGAAATCTGCTCACGTGTACTCTGACGAGACAAACAAGCATGCAAAACTGCATGACAAATTACTTAAATAGTTCTCCTTTGCAAAGGGAATTGTGCCTGAAATGCCGTTCATCTTTTCACAATAGAATATTTGTTTCTTTCTCATTAGTAGAGTGAATAGACATCATTTAAGGTGTATCTTCAGTGTGGGTGGATGTGCTTTGTAAAAAAATAACTTTGGATTTTATGACAAATATTCTGCGTGGCATTATTATTATGTGAATTAGCAAAGGAAACTTCAGCTTTAGCATTTAGCAGCGTGTGGTAAAGAATTTTAATTTCCTTATTTTAAAGGTTAAGTGTTCCTTCAAGCCTACTTGTTACCATTTCCAAACAGAATAAATAGGGAACTTCCTCTAAGAAAGCTACTAGTTCATTTTATAAATATTTTAATAAAAATATGTTGCTTTCACATTCCTATCCCTAAGTGAGCAGTCAAGAATTAATATAAACAACTTTTTTAAATAAAAGACGGAGATTTTTCAATTATAAGCTTTTTTTTTTTTTTAATTGGATGAAGCATTTGAGCAAACCTTGGGCAAATATATATATATCATTGGTCAAGATGGATATGAGGATTGCTGAGGAATTTTTTACACCTAAGCTATATATTAAAGCTCCATACTCACCAGCTCTCTGAGGCTGACATAATAGTACTACTCATATACAATACAAAACAAGGGGCAATATGTATATCCATAAGAAATTTAAATAATCTTTGGAAATCAGTATTCTTATTCTTCTAATGTGACAGTCCCTTCCTCTGGTGGGTAGAACCACCCAGACTTTTGAGAAGTCAAGTTTATCTTGATAGATAAAATATTGCTGAGTGACACACTGCAATTAAAATCATGATAGAAGACTGAGAACAATTTTTTCACTACTCTACTTCTCTGGATAATCCTAGGCTCTCAGTAAAGGTTGATGGCTTGGGCAGAAGGACCACTGAAACTCTTTCCCTGGAAGATGTCATTACCCTTGCTGAACTTCCAAGCCTTTCCACCCATTCAGTGGTTATACTTAGAAGTCCCTTTGTGTGCACTTGACTTCTTACTTTCTCATCCAGGCCTGCTAATGGCATGATATTCTGAAGTCTTTTTTCCTTCTTGCTTTTACACTATTTCTTCCTATAGAATATAACATGTCTGCATACACTGAATTAAAACACAGCCTTTGTATGCGACTGGAAATCCATGGGAAAGAAAAACACTGAGATCCTGGACATTTTGGAGCACATCTGCACACCTTGGTATTGACAGTTACCCCTCACTCCACCCGTTCTACTGCACAATTTTTTACAAAACATTTCAGGCATTGCTGCATGGAAGTGAGACAACTCTTTTTGCACAGCAGTGTTTGCTCAGTATGTAGAGGGAAACCCACAGCACTATCTTCACCTGATCACACAGGTGAGCATTTCTGGGACTTTGCTAAACTCTGAGGGTGTTAAAATACCCTGCAATGACTGCCCTTATTTCCCTCATTAGAAGCAAACAAGTGAACATACAACATTATTGCAAAGGAATTATTAAATAGAAAAGCTTAATCCAGCAAATTATTTATTCTGGTGAGTAATTTTTATTCTTTACTGGCTTGAAAATATCTTTGAGAAATACTTACCTGTTTAAAAATTGAGCTGACCCCACAAAGAATATATGGAGTACAGGTTCCATAGATTAAAGGATTGTATTATATTTAAACATTTTTATGAAAATATGTCCTCTTTAGGCATAATTTTGGGAATAGGGCTTAAGAAAAAAATAACACCACCTTTTTAATGTATTTTTTAATACATTCTTTTCTTCAGTAACTTTTTAAACTGAATTTGGGTGTTCTATTTTTAAATTTTGCTTATATTTTATATATCTCTCACATGTAATTGCAACAACTATACGTGACAACCCAGAACTTTAATTTTCTATTAAAAATATAGACTAAATTGTCTTTTCAGTTTTTGTGCAATACTGCCTTGGAAAACAGGCTTGAGATCTCAAATGACATCTGAAGGGAAAACTTATGGGGTATGAGCACACAAAAAAGTTATAATAATCTTCCTTTTGAACACAAGTGCTATACTATTCAAGTAGCAGATGCTTTGTAAGTATGCCCTTTTATTTTTCAGTTCTAAACTATAATCTATGAATTGAAGGAAAATTAATTCCAAGGGAAGTCAAAAATTCACTTATACCAGTCACAACCCCATTGAAATAAAACAAATCTTAACAGACAAGAAATCAAATGACTCAGTATGAAATAACAAACCTAAATCAGGAGGTGACACTGAGGAGATCAAGAAAAATATACAAGTAAAATATTTCAGAAGCAGAAAAGGTTACGGGTGAACAAATATAGTCTCAGGAAAGCTGTTGCCAATCATTGAAAATGAAGCAAAAATTGACTAAATTTGAAGTAATTACAAAATTCAAGTGTGTTTTTTTCAGATAAACTTAATGTTGAAACTACCAGAGATAATTGGAAAAAGAGTAGTAGGGCTGTGAGCTAAAATTAAGGACTTATTCTAGCAGCGCAATAAAGAGAAATCCATAACTTGTGTTCAGAAATTTCACACCAAATATAACTTCCTTACTGATTTGACCTTTGAAAATAAAGGCAAATTTTGCTCCAGCACAGCTTCTTTTTCTCTAAATTTCAACTTCATAAGCCCCCTGTTGTATCTGCCCTCACTGACCTCCAGCTTCCAGTAATTTTTCTAAACCTGTATTTACTTATCTGATGCTTGCTTATAGATATGTTAATTTGTATTCTTAATCTTTTTCTTGTCATGTCTTAGTTTACTTTTTACTAAGTATTTGTCTGATTGTATGATAGAATCACAGAATGTTTTGGGATGGAAGAGACCTTTAAGATTATCTGGCTCTTACCTTCCTGCTGTGGGCAGGGGCATCTTCCATTAGAGCAGGTTCTCAGACTCCCATTCAACCTAGCCTTGAACAATTAGAGGGGTGAAGCATCCAAATTCTCTGAGCAACCTGTTCCAGTGCTTCTCCCCTTCACAGTTAGGAATTTCTTCCTAATATCTAATCCTACCCCATGTTGAGTTTAAGGCCATTTCCCCTTTGTCCTATCGCTACAGGCCTCTTGTAAAAAATCCCTCTCCAGCCCTCTTGTAACCCCCCTTAGGTACTGGAAGGCTGCTCTAAGGTCAGCCCAGAGCCTTCTCTTCTCCAGGATGAGCAGCCCCAACTCTCTCAGCCTGTCTTCACAGTAGAACTTTTTCCAGCCCTCTGATCATGTTGGTGGCCTCCTCTGGACTTGCTCCAACAGGTCCATGTCCTACGTATGCTGGGGAAGCCAGAGCTGTATGCAACACTCCAGGTGGGGTCTCAGAAGAGCAGAGCATAGGAGCAGTATCACCTTCCTTGTCCTGCTGGCCATGCTGCTTTTGATGCATCCCAGGTTATGGTTGGCTTTCTGCACTGCTAGCTCACATTGCTGGCTTATAAATTTCTCATCAATCAAAACCCCCAAGTCCTTCTCCTCAGGGCTGCCTCTAAGCCATTTTCTATCCAGCCAATATTTGTGTTAAGGATTTCCCTGATCCAGGTGCAGGACCTTATGCTTTGCCTTGTTGAACTTCATGAGGACTTGCTTGGTGAGGTCCCTCTGGAATCTTTTGCCTCTAGTATGTCCCCCACATCACACAGTTTGGTGTCGTGGACAAACTTAATGAGGGTGCACAGAATCCCACTGCCCATATCACAAACAAGATTACTTATCTAGAAATATATATTTCTCATTCTGTTCTTTCTGGGCTGGATATTCAGTTTTCTCCTTCATTTTACAAGAGAAAACACTGTACTGCTGAAAAACCTTGTCAGCATGAGCATGAAGGATGTTTATGCCCTTCATATCAATCATTCATTAAAACATTTCAGCTATTGCAGTAAGATATTTGTTGGTGCATATAAGACACTGAGTAGTTTATGTTTATTGCATCATGTGAGGTTTAATGAACTGTTCTGTGCAGGACTTATGCGAGAGTCTGGGACCTTGTGTACTATAAGCAGAGTGATGTATATTTAATTTCTATAATTCTTTATATACAGATCAAAGAGAGGTATTCAACATTTATTTTTAGAAAGCCTTAGGACAACTAGAGACCGATTAAAAGTTTGTAAATGTGCTTTCAGAGTGTCCTGTCTAAGAGCAAGACAACAAAAACAATTATGAGAAATGCTGTTCAAAATGTTTTTTTTTAGTTTTAATAACTAGTCATTGTTTCAGACAGTACTGTGCGTGACAATGTCTTTAGAAACATATATAACTTTGCATTTGTGTTCTAAGCAGAAAAAATAGATAAAATTATTAAATTTGTGGGTTTGCTTATATCTGATACAATCTTTTTTTTCCCAGTTTGTGACAAGAAATTTCATTACATATGTCAGAATATTTTAAGTAAGGTTAGTCAGTCCCGAATCAGAATAGCTCAGAAACATTTTTAAAATCTACCCTCATAAAGTTCCTAAATTCAGGTAGGTGCATCAGTGAAAACATTGCATGAGATCTTAGAAGAAATCTGGGTATGCCCTTGATTGTGATTCAGGTGCTGTGCAATGGGTTGTGAGTTCAGCTGTTCCAATATAAATGGAAATTTAATAACTGCTTCATATGAAATCCATCTTCAAGCCATATCATTCTATTAGTTAATTCCCACAAAGTTTCCTTAGTTTCCTTTAGACAAAAAGCAGATGTCTTTCAGTCATCTCCAGCTAGAAATGAACTTTGATGAAAAAAACCCATCTTAAAACAAAATAAACACCACCACCACCTCTCGAAAAGACAAACATTTAGTACACCTGCTATATGTATATTGTTCTTTTGTGGTTCTCCTAACCTTTAAATTAATATGTCTCTTTTTAATTTTAGTAGTACCATATTTAGGAAGCTGAGATGAGTGGTTTGTAGGTTTTGTTTGGTTTTTTTTTTTGTGAACTAGATTAAAATACAATTATTTTGTCCTGACTCTTTGACTATAGGACTATAATACTTTCAAAAATGTAGTCCTCAAGAAAAATTATCATGCACTCCAAGAACTGGCTTGTCTCTTCAGAATTTCAGAATATGAGAGGCAGCTTGCTCTTTTTATATGAAACTCTTCTTGGAATAGATGCTAATGTAATCTTTTCCTGATATTCTCTTGTAACAGATTGGGGTAAGAGTAGATGTGATACCCCTTAAAGCAGTGCCTGTCATAAGAATATGTTTTACAGACATTCATTAAGTTCCTGAAACATAATGATGTTATAATCATTTTACCAGAAAGAGAGAAAGAAGTCAAATGGCAATTCTTCTACTTCTTATGTTGATCCCCAGGTATATATTTTCCTCCTGTCTCTCTTTTAAAATATATTTTTTAAAATTTGTTTTCAGCATCAACATTTCTAATTTTATTATTTTTATTATTTTTTTAATTTTAATTTTATTTTGATCATATAAATGGTCTTATGGTTGTCCTCTGTATTTACTTAACTCTGAAGTCTCAGAAATTCAAAGTACTTCAAGAGCACTGCACATCCAGCTGGTCACTGGTGCTACTGGAAGCTATTTGTCAGCCCATTTCTTTGAGATGTTAGGCCTGTGGACATTCCTATGTATTTTTATTCTAGTTCTTTATTTTTTTCCATAATGCCTCCGCAAATCCCAGGATAGAATAAATTACTAAACAAGAAGCAGGGATATACTCACAACTGGGAGTATGTATTAGGAGAACTGCTGATAGAGATTAAAGTTTCTATGAGATAAGTCTTCAGAAAGAGCTTCTCAAAACTGTGGATTACCTAATACATAGGGGAGATAAAGAGTGATTATTTTGCCTTGTCACTTCATGAAAGTTATATCTTTCCTAGCAATACTGAAATTTATACTGGGATCTGAACCGACTTACTCTGAAAAAATAATAATATACTAATAAATTACAATTTCAATTGAAAATACTCTTTTAATCCTAGGCCATATTAAAAAGAGACTGATCTGGTGCTTATTACCCAGTCATGCAGATTTCCCACATAGTACTGGGGAATTCTATCCCTTTGAAAGACTTGACGGTCTACTCACATAAGAGAAACCTATTTTCTTTTTGAAGGAAATAAATAACTTTTTCTTGGATAGATGTTTTCACACCTTCAATCAAGCAGTAGATAATCCAAATTTAAAAACCCAAAAACCTGTGTGTGTTTATGGAAGCATTGTGAATGTCCTCCGCATTTGGACTTTTATACCAGAAACAGAGATTCGAGTGCCTGTGTGCTTTTACAGAAGCGTGGAAGGAATGGTAGTCTTCAAGGAAGGCTTGCCATCCAGAGGGACATTGTCAGCCTGTGGAAGTGGGTAAATATGAGCCTCATGAATACAACAAGGCCAAGTAGAAAGTCCTTGATATAAGCTGGAAATGTGAACTTTCATCTTAGAAAGGCAGTCACAGCCTGGGCTGCATCAAAATAATTGTGGCCAGCAGCAGATCAAGGGAGGTGATTTTGCCTCTCCACTCCACCCCACTCCCATGAGACTCCACCTAGAGTCCTGCATCCCACTCTGGACTCACCAGTACAAGCAAGACATAAGCGTCTTGGAGCAGGTCCAGAGGAAGGTCACAAAAATGGTCAGAAGGAGGGAACACGCCCCCTGTGAAGAAAGGCTGAGATTGCTGGGGATGTTCAGCCTGGAGAGGAAACCTTATTGAGGCCTTCCAACATACCAAAAAGTCTTAAAACAAAGGTGGAGAGAAACTTTTGTTACCAAGGCCTGAAGTGACAAGACAAGGGGTAATGGTTTTAAACTGGAAGAGGGATGATTAAATTGAACATAAGCAGGAAATATTTTATGATGAGAGTGAGAAGTTGTGGCTGTCACATCATTCTTAGTGTTCAGGGTTGAATGGGGCTTTTAGCAACCTGACCCAGTGAACTGTGTCACTGTCCACAGCAGGGGACTTGCGCTAGATCTTTAAAGGTTGCTTCCAACCCAAAACTTTTTATGGTTCTTACTTGCGAACCATGGTTCTATGGTTCGCAAGTAAGTGAAAAGCAGATGTGGGAGTCATGAAGTTAAACACAGTACAATCAAAACAGCTGGAGTTTCAGAAAATTTTAGCACAGAGTTTCAAATGCATGTGCAAATGAGATTCCTGTTAAGTCCATGCACATATAAGGATTTAGGTGGGAGGTATCTTGCACCATAATTGTGTGGGTACTTGTGTGGGCCAGTACCTAGCATGGTTAGGTCCTGGTATGGAGTTTAGTCTTCCAACACTGAAGGAACCTTGTTTACCATAGTATTAGAGAAGTGCTGGGATCTGGGACTATAATGAAAGAATATTTCACCTCTTAAGGAAGGTATGCATCAAGACCAGGGTACTGGTTCTGAAAAATGATTATTTCCAGTAGTAGATAGGGAGATGGTGATGTTTTGGGGGGGGGGGCACGGGGGACGGCGGGGGTTTGGTTTTTTTTTCCTCTCTATAGCTTTGTGTCTAAATGGGGCCAGCTGAGTCTGAAAGCTCACCCAGCTGAACCAGCTGGAGATATCATAAATCCAGTCTAAGGAACCCCACCAATCAAGGTTTTCAGGACAGCTACTTGATCCTGAAATGCCTACAGTCCACATAATTTTGACTGAAGTATTTAAATATTTATTAAGGGGAATTGTAAATTTGGGGGTTTGTGTGTATGTGGGGGATTGTGGTGGTGTTGTTATTTGTTGGTTTGTTTACTTTTAATTTAGATTTATTGGTCAAAGCCTGGCTCAGGACTTAGAATCTGTGAGTGTTTTCCAGCTTACTATTTTTCTGTTTAAATGCCTCCCAGCCCAACATACAACAGTAGTATAGTAATAGCAAGTTTTAAAAGGAACACTGTTTTGGCTAGTTTCAAAATTGCTGTTACAGCAGAGAGGTAGCTCAGTATCCCTTGCAGACCTTTTAAGTCAACAGCTTGCATAGTATTAATCGTACTACCAGGGATTTCTTCCTTTATATTGGGTAAAAAGATATGATATACATTCAGCACTATTTATAAGTGATATTTGTTCCACAACAACATTTTTGAAATGCAATACAACATTTTTTAATCTTAATTATTCTCCTACCTAAGTATTTTCTGCATATTTAGTGACTCATATTTCAAGCAAGATTCCATTTGATATTCATTTAACTAGAGCTCACACTGAAAATTATGCCTGTCATAGACACATCATGAAATCACCATTTTACCCATAAGATTATCACATTGGGATGCAGACTATTAAGTTTCCACAAATCCTAGTGGGTATTTTTCAGTGTGATTATCCATCTAAATCAAAATATCACAATAAAGTCTCAAGGCGTGATCTCTGGATACAGCCCAATGAAAGAAAAAGTCAAGAGACCACCTTTTATTTGAATTCTTTGAACAATTCTGCTGTGAAGCATAACACCTAAAGCTGTCTCATCTCACTTTCCTAATTAGTAGTATGGAGTGGAGCATCAGTATGATAGTCTGCTACTCTTGTGTCACAAGCACAGTGCACTATCACAGTTCCAATCACATGAACTGACAAATATTCCCTTTTCTAGTGGCAGGTTTAGAAATCAGAAAATTCAAACATCTACAAATTAAATTCTGAAAGAGAATTCAAGTTATAATGCTTTATCTGTCTCTGTGTTTGCAGCTCATAAGCTTCTTGTATGTTGTTTGTTATAAGTCTGTTACAACACTGATTTGTATTCAGAGTGACAATATTAACAGTTTAAATATTTTGGTGAGATAAAAGGAAGTTGATGAAAATTTTACACCTAGAAGGAATATTGAATATTTTTTCATTGCATCAATGTCAGACGATTGATAAAGCTTTTTCTCCTGGTCCAGCCACTTTACTAGGTTTACATTTACCTCAGGATATGGAAAGTATGTAAAACAAACCTTTTGTATTTTTATGCAGTAATCAAAATATTCTACCCTTGAGAGATACTCTTTTTCTAAAGGAATGAACTGGAAATTTCTTCTCTTTGCAGTACAGAAAAATAGCAGAGGAAGGCTGATAGAATATATTTGGCTTATTCTGCTGAACTCTAAGCTTGGTATAATCATTAAATCCTTTAAAAATGTAGAATAAAACACTGTCTACTGACTCGCATCATCAAAATAGAGAGAAAAAGAATACCATTTCTGAAACTGGCATCATACATCTGGATTTTTTTTTCTTTTAAACTTGTTAGTTCTGGTCAGTGACTGAATCTATCTGACAAAAGCTGAGGGAACATTGTGGAGAGAAACTAACCACTAAATTTGAGGAATTATTGTGGTTGTTTTAAGTAATTTTATTTTCTCAGTGGCTGATACTGATTGTGTTTCTATTTTTATGTAGTAGATATGGCAATTTGGTAACAAGGTCTACCTCTTCTCTAGGTTCTGTAACATTACCTTGAAAGTCTTTTTGTTAACCTTTAATTTTAAAAATGCCTGGCTATTCTTGTGTTTTAACAATATCTTTATTTGTGAATATGATTTCTCATTTGTGAATACAGAGCTTCCTTTTAGTGGCAATAATGCTGATTATTTCTAACTTTTAATATATTAAAATGAGGTAAATTTTTTCAAGTAAAGCTGCTTAAAAGTGGTTGTGGCTTTGTTTCTGGCATAATGCTTTCTCTAAGGCTATTTCTTGTTCTCAAGTTTGTTTTATTAGGAGAATCTTTTACTCTCATGCCATTTCCCAAGCCTTAAACATATATTGTCACAGAAGAAAAACACAGGAATTTCTAGAGAATGTCCTTTAGTTTCAAGCCTTGTCCAGAAGAGTAAAAAGTGAGACAAGAAGGAAACAAAGATGTCTCCAAAATACCACACTCACTTACTTTTAATTTTCCTACCTCTTATCTGTAGTAGTCAGTTGACAAATACCATTGAAATAAGAGAGAATCTTAGAGAGAATAAAAGTGCCAGAACTCCTAAGCATGTTACAGAGTTAAGAGAGGAAAACAAAATACAGATGGTGAGGAATTTGCTTGTGTTTCATCACAGAAGTCTGAACAATAGTCTTCCTTGTCTATGACCACGCTATTACAAACCTGTGATTGTCTCACACATTTTCTTTACCGAAGTTTCTATTTCACTCAGAATATATATAAAGCTCAGAGCAATAAGGCAGAGGTGAATGTCATTGCCCATCAAGTAACTGAAGATTACAGAAAATACTGATTCTGTGGTATGATTACTGAGGAAGGAAAAAAGTGTAGCATGAACAAAAAATTCCAGTTTTTAAGATAACATCTGGAATTTAAGGTGTTTGTTAGCTATTTGCAGGAGATACTTCTTTGTTTCTTCTTTTGAATTCTTAAGATCATCCTTCCTATCACTGTGAAGTCCTGAAACCCCTATTGGGACAAAAAGTAAAATGTCTGTGTTTGCTTTATGACCATGGGCAATAACACATGTTCTTTTCTTCAGTAATATCTTGAGAAAAAGCAGCATTTTTTCAACGATCAATATTTAAGTTGCAGAATTCCTATGGAAGATCAAAGGGAGATTATTACGCAAGCTCGTACTAAAAGGGTCGTTTTATTCTACTCTTTCCCAGAGTTCATTCAAGACAGAAGGAAGAATGGCAGGGAAGTAACATCAGTACAGGGATAAGAATGTAATTGAACAACTGCATAATTGGACTTACCTGTACTTAGAGGACCTGTGAAGAGAAGTTTATTGCAATGCAGCATACAAGTAACATGTCGTTTTTTTTTCTTCAGCCTTCCTGAATCATTTGTATACAGAATGCAGCTTACTCTAGGATGTGTTAGAAAAATTAATAAAGGAAACTAAAGGGGACAGGGGATGAGAGGAGGAAAAGAAAACACAAGGTCATGGAAGATTTACCTAGCTGGTATGAGATCAATATAATTTTTGTAACTCATTATCCTGACCCCAAAAGATGGTATAAAAATCAACAATGTATTGAAGTAACTACACCTTCCTTCGCAAGATTTATGAGACAAAGGGGAAAGAGAAGAAGCTAGCTCCTATATCACCAAAGATATCAAATCTTCATTAATGTTGTGAAAACAAGATAATTTATATTTATTTTCAGTGAGCTAGAAAAATCCAATAGATGCATAAACTCAGCAATATATGTTTGCTGTAACATCATGCACAGCATACAATTTTTAAGTGATATTTTCCCCCACCAGATATAATTAATGCAGCCTGATTTAGGCACAGTGGTAGAACACTATTTTAAATTTCATTCCTTCTTATTTTGTAGCTGAACTTTACTTGTTTATTTCAAAACTAGCTGCATCCACAAGACCTGTTTTTGCAATATCTGTGAAAATTGAACCACCACTTCAGAAGGTAATGAAGGTGGGAAAAGAGACAGAAAACCAATCAAAGACCTAGAGGTTACAAGCCACAAGAAATATGGATATATTAATACATATGATAAGCCTGCTAAAAAGACTAGATTTAAGTTTATTTAAAAAATTATCAGAAATATCATGAGTAATTACAGAAAAAAATCTACTTCATGTATCTTACAAAAGGATTATGAACATCTCTAAGGAAAATCTTTGCATTTGAAGATCCTTGTAATGCACACATTTACATAACTTAGTTATTCCTTTCCAGATACATCCAGAATTTACCTAAATTTTTATTCTTATATGAAATATTATTCCAGTGTCATTCTTGAAGAAGTGACTCTGGAATAAGAACAGGATATGAGCCAAACATATTCTATACTTCCTTCACTCATATGAAAACTATCTCCAGTCCTCTTGCCATTCATTTACACCATAAGTAGAAAGAAGAGCAGAACAGAAAGGTGATACAGAACATCCCATGGAATACCAGACCTACATTTTATGAGATCAAGAAGGGAAGCCATTTTGATTATTTATAAGATTTCAACTGTCCCATATACAATTCTATTTTTGCCAAGAGGAAACTATGAGCTCAAAAAAAAGGATTTTTTTTCTCAGTTGCTGTAATACATTATTTTCAGCCTCAAAAACACTAAAATCTTCAGTAGACCCTTATAGACTGTCTTCTGACATTATTTTCTCCTTTTCTGTAGACAATAGCTGTATGTGTGAAATAGGGGAAAGATAAAAATATTATTTTAATGACATCACAAATGAAAGATATCTGCATATCTGTCTGTGTGGGCTGCTTTTTTATTTGAACTCTAAGAATTCAGCAAATGGTTGCAGCATTATGATTTTATGCATAGATCTCCAAAGGAGTTCTTGCCAACTTTCAGTCTTGCAGATTTGTCTAATTCATCTTATTGATTTATCTTACTGAAGAAGAATTTTCTGTTACACAATTTTGACCTCACAACTCAAAAAATATTTTTCAAGTGCAGACAGAAAACCTGCAGTGGAACTTTTTCAAATGTACAGCATAATTCTGCAAATTTGGAATGTTTCAAAGAGCCAGTGCCAAATCTTATATACTGAGAATACTTTATTAGATGAGTCACATTAAACAAATTGTGAGCTGCAATTCAAGGTCAAACAATTATGGAGGTTTTTTTCCATTTTATGTTTCTGACTCCTGGTAACACAAGAGATGTGGTAGAGTCACCATCCCTAGAAGTGTCCATAAAACAACTGGACAGGGCACTTTTTAATGTGGTTTAATGAGCATAGTGGTATTACATCAGAGGTTGGACTTGATGATCTTGAAGGTGTTTTCCAATCTTAATGTTTTTTTGTAGAATGCTTCTACAAAAGCACCAATTAATTTAACGATTCACACAATGGCCTTTTCTAGTTTATTTAATGGGTATATTGAGCTCTGCATAACTAATGAAAAGATGGAATAGGATTTTGGCATGTGACAAAGCAGGTTTATGTCTAGTCTAAAACCACGATTTTATCAACAGTAAACAAAAATTTTGATAAGATTGCTACTTTTAAATATAGAAATCTTTTTAAATTTGATTTTTAAAAAAAAATTAAAATCAGCTTTTTAGGCTTTCGATTACATCCTGCTGATGTGGTTACACACCTTCTGAAAAGTAAGCATGCCAAGAAATCTCAGATTTGGTGTAGCGTGAAAACTGTGACAAATTGCTGAGCTGTGATGCACCATATGTGGAAGGGTTAGGGAAAGAAAGGGAGAAAATATTATTATTTGGTGGTGTTCTCAAGCATCAAATTAGCGATGTGTACATGTGATTTTTCCCTCTCCTTTTCCTCTTATGTGTTACTTTTTGTTTCACAACAAACTGAAACCAGTCTGTGTTCTAACCTAAAGCAATGTATATCTAAGACTCTTTTGGCTGAGAGTCAGGAAAAAAGTAAAAATTTTCCTAACATTTCCACCCAAATATCTTCAGAAAGAGCAAAGTGATTAACTAATGAAAGCTTTTTAACACACAGTCATAGTTTAGTTGTTGCTGAAGTATTAAGTATAGGCCACCACAAAAGAAACTCCCTACCTCTCTGCAAGCACGTGTTTGAGACATTTGAATACCATGTAGCTGTTAAAATGACAAACCACAGATAATTATTTATTTTTAGGTAGATATGATAGAAATTGTTTTTGTTTATTGGGTTTTTTTTTTTGTTGTTGTTGTTTTTTTAATGATTAGTTACTAGCAAATGTTTAATATTAGAGATTCTTTGATTGTAAGATAACAAAGAGTTCACCTGAGTATTATATGTCAATTCCTGAATTTCAAATTAAATTAGGAAATTATATTTCAAAGTTTCTAAATATTGTGGCAGCATGACTCACAAGCCAAGAGAGGAAATGAAGAACATTGTAATAGTGCAGTGAAGCCCAAAAATTTTGAATTTTCATTTTTCATTATAGAAAATCTTTGCCCTAATTCATTATAAATTTATCTATATTCATTTTGACAGTTCCATTTTCTCTCTAATACTCATACAACTTTTCCAATATCTATGAAGGAAAAGAATGGACCCTGTTATCAGCTTTTAATCCAGCATATCTTTAAGAAAATTGATCTTCAAGTGGTCAGTATTCCTTATAATTTTAAAAGCAGCTTAATAGTACACTTCTGAAATGCAGAATTTCTATTTTGGTTATAATGTGAGTAAGTACATTTTGAATTATTAGCTTATCAGTGGAATAAAGTTAGCATTGATTTAAAATCCCAATTTATTAGCTGAGGAGAAAAATAATGCTGGGGAAATTAATGATGGAAAAAACATTCAGGGTTTATGTTAGCTGGGTTTATAAAAACATAGCAAAAATTAATAGGTCTGATTGCTTTTTCTTATTGGAGCTCTCTGTGTGGGTTCTCAGTGGGATTCTGAGCAGTTGTTATGAGTTGCAGTGTTTAAGCTTTGGGATTTAATTCATAGACAAAGTTAACAGTGAAGTTCTCCTGTATGACAAGCAAAAGAATCAGGGTATAGAGAATTTTACTTGCAGGAAGGTAGCGAAGAATTATTTATGCATTATATGGTGAATTTTTCTTAAATGCTAAGAAGAGGAACATTTCCATTAAGTTCACTCTTGGATACAGTAGGATTTTTAAAATAACAGATATATCAAATAGTGAGCAGAAAATGGTTATTATAACTTACACCAAGCATAGTTCTGTAATTCTTTGTGAGCTTTATTTTGCATTTCTTATTTACCAGACTCGTATTTTTTTAAAATCAATGTATCTAAGTAATTAAATTAATTGAAAAATAAAACTATATGAAATTGAGGTTAATTAAATTGTAATACCTTGAAGAATCTACTGTGCTATTTTCTTACTTGAAGATATTAATTTGAAATACTGGCATTTCATAGACCATCAGTCAGGTCTCAACAATACTTCCAAATGTAAAATATACTCAGTAAAGCAAGCTGGACTGTTACTGAAGTTCACATTTATCACCAACTGAAGCTTCTTTTCTAGTTAATGAATCATCCACAATTCCATTTTTTTTTCCAAAGGAACATGTCTGTTACTTTTTGGGTATGCCCAGAATAGTTTCAGGAAGAAATGTTGAAGAGTAATAATGTTTTCACTTTTAATGAAGGAATGTAATATACACAGCTTAGAATGGCTTGTTCTCTTTTATTTTGGAGTGTACAAAATGCATTAAATAACATGGACAATAAAATCATAATGAAAAACATAAAGCTAAATTTGATAACATGAGCTTGACTTTCACTATTCTCGTTTCTGGTTACAGACAAATTTTATAGGATCTTGTGAATCTGACACTGATTTTTGAATGTTCAGTATCTCAACTCATTGTTACTACTAAAAGTTTAGCTTAAACAACTTTAAAAATATGTCTTGTGAGAGATTGCAATCACTCTAAGCTGCACAATAGACACTGTTTCTACTGAGTATGACTACTCATCCATGAGTTTTGATATCAATTGGTTGCCTTTAAATTGTGGTCTCTAAATTTGAGCAATGGCATGAATGTTCTTTCTTTCTTTCTTTTTTTTTTTTTTTTTTTCAGACCAGAGAGAATTTTCTGTACTTCATTTTCATTGCATCCCATTGTATTTCAAAATGCAAAACTGGATTGAAACCTGATGGCCCCAAGGTTTAATTGAAGTCTCCTGAACTCATCTCAAATGACAAGTTGGCCTCTTTGCACAAAAGAATAAAATCAATATTTTAAAAAAAGAATGTACTGTACTTTATTCTGGAAAGTACATTCTGGAACTTTTTCCAAGTAAAGTTTATAAAAAATAAATGTTAGATAACCTTTTTGAAGAAAGGCACCCAAGGGTATATGTACTAAACTTCTTCTAAACACTTCTTTCTAAGTGTGTCACTTGACTGGCTGTGCTCTCTAGTTGGCTAAAAGGTGTTTTAATTAGAGAAGAAAAGAGTTTAGTAGGAAAGAAAAGATGTATGAATAAAAAAGCTGAATGTATTTCATGGTTTATTTTGGGAAGTGTGCCCAGATCAAGATGAATGCTGAGGTAAAGTTGAGTGTGAGAAAATAGTTTGAGATAGTTTTTGTATATGAATAAAAAGTTAAGCATTCATCACACTTAAGACCAGCATGTCCCAGTAAGAGCTTTCTGTGCATCCTTGGAGAAATATAGGGACACTACATATAGGCTGGCAGCCTGTCACTAGTTTAGAGCTCTGGCTTAGACGCTGTGGTCTTCAACAACTTCAGAAAGGACTTTGAAGTAAGACCTCAAGAGATACTAAACAAGTTTGCTGATGATACAAAACTGGAAGAAGCTGTTCACTCTTTCAAAGACCAAAAGGCCTTCCAGAGAGACCTTGATAAATTACAGGGCTGGGAAATCACTAACTGTAGAAGCTTAAGTAGGGCAAGTGAAGAAATTAATATCAACAAAGAAAATAATAAAGTCTATTTGGGGCATGACTGACAAAGATTTTAACATTATCACTTATCCAAGTTAATCTGCTGACTGTTCTTATAACTGACATAACTCTTGGCATAATTTATTCCAGGTCTATATACTATACAAATTAAAAATATCCTGATGACTGACTTAATGAAGTATAGTTTTTAAAAGAATAAGATTTATCTAATTTTAGCTAAACCTGAAATTAAACTTCACTATTACCTAACACATACAGGAGCTGTTCCAATTTTAGACATTCCATTCAGAAAAATTAGGCAGCTTTGTTTGTAAAGCTTTACAAAACTGCAAATCAGCCACCTTATTTAGAAATATTTTTTTCATTGAACTATTGGACTCAAATGGAATCATTCTAGTATTTCCTCATTAAAAGCAGCCTCTGTTTATCCAAATTTTTGTGAATAAGGAAGCAGCTTCATTCACATTTCCCAGATAGTCCTTCCTTAATGTGCGTATCATATTAGTGTATGGCATTTCCTGGATATGTGACTTATTCACATGAATATAAAAGGAGAAGAGGAAACATAGCTACAGGAGAGGATAGAGCTTGGGGTACCATTGACAAAATGAACTAGAACAGGCACAGAAAATAAATTAAAGGTGAAAGAAAGAAGACCAGAAAGAAAAACAAAAATAAAAACATGTCTGAGATATGAGAGACTGAAACAGAAGGAAGAAAGAGAAGAATTAAATCTAAGCGTGAGAGGAGGAAAACCACATGGCTGTGTTAAAAAAGACAATAGCAAATGTAACCTGAAAGGTAAGAAAAGAGATATATATGTCTGGGAAAAAGAAAAACTACATGAAAGAAGATCAGGCTTTAGGATTAGTAGATTCAAATTTTCTTATTCCAGTCCCTGTATTTAGTTCTTTGGCAGATTTCCAATAATTGTGTTCACTTGAGAAAAAAAAAGAATAGCTATGTGATATTTTAAGGAGTTGACTCATTACATTTTATGTCAATGGAAAAGTATACTCCTTGGGAGTATACTCTCTATATTTTCTTGGTGGTCCAACAGTAAAGTTTTCAGAATAATCAAAAAGTGACAATTCCCGTGAATATATTATTCTAGGTTAATAGCAAATTAAGGGAGATTGGTTTTAGTGAGATCATTCTTTTTATTGAACAAAAATGCAAACCTTAAAGACTTTCATTGTTTCTTTTTTTATTAGTGTTCATGACATACTCAACCAGAATTTTTAAATAAGTAGATTGTTCATACTCAAAAGAATCAAAAAAGTTTTAAGCAGGCATTTGTTTTCCCAAAGATAGTTTGAAAACACATTAACTTTATTATCACCAGTTGCAGTTTGCCATTTAATTTAGAGGAAGGAGTTCTGTCAGTGAAAAGAAAAATCATATTTACAGATTTGTCACCTGGTAGTCATTTTCTTCTGAATGGAAGAAGTAATAAACAAGGAATTAGTCTGTATTAACATCTAAATAGCACCTGGATCTTTTATTGAATTTTCTAATTCGTGAATAAATCAATTTAGTTTAAAAGAAAAACAGCAAAGAAAACCAAAATTACTCAGAATAAATTGTCAAGACAAATTGCCCTACTGCAAGCCACAACAACATAAAAAAGTGAGAAAGACCAAAAAGATTATCTAGGCCTACACATGGGTCAGTCATACTTCCATCCCTGGAAGAATGTGAAGTAACTTTCTTGAAAAACCTGTAAATCTTGGAACATGCTTCTGAACATTTCAAGGAGACAAAGGTTATTGGAAGTAGTCAATAAGGATTTTCCAGGGATAAATCATGCCTGCCCAACCATTTGCCTTTTATAATAAAATTAATGGATTTGTGGACAAGGGGAGAGTAGTAGGTGTCATTTATCTCATCTTTAGCACAGTTTTTGACACTGTCTTCCATAATATTCTTGAACCCAAGCCAAGATATTGCAGTATGGATGAGTGGATAATGAATCTGTAAAAGAGTTGTTTGGAAGACTGGGCACAGTGGGCTGTGATTAATAGGTGGTGCTCTGGCTGGAGGCCAGTGACAAGTGCAGTACTGCACAGGTCTGTCCTGTGACTTCTCCTGCTTGACATCATGACCAACAGCAGCAGACAACACTTTCATCAAGTTTGCAGATGATGTGACACTGAGGGCACCAGCCAATGTGCTTGAGAACAGAGCTGTCTCTCTCACAGGGGAACCTACATAAAAACAGAGAAAAGGACAAACAAGGACCTTATCAGATTCAACAAGGACACAAGCAGAGCCCTGCTCCTTCAAAGGAATAGTCCTCTGCAGTGATACGTACTGGCTGAGGAGAAGCTCTGGAGAAAGGAGCTGGGTGTCCTGATGAAAAGCAAGCTGAACCTGAACCAGAGAGAGAGACAAGAACATCCAGGCCTACTCCAGGAGAAGCTGAGAAAACTAAGAAAAATATTATCTCCTTTTAGCCAGCATTCATTAGAGAACATCTGTGCCTAGCTGTGGACCTCCAGTACAGAAAGGACTGACAAATTTCAGTGAGTTCTGTAGCAGCCATCAGGGGTTGAATCTGGAATGGCTGCTCCATGCAGAGAGACTGGGCAAACAGGCATCTTTCAGGCAGAGTTGGAGGTGGCTTTGAGGACACGTCACAGCTACCCCAGGTCCTACAGGGAGATCATCAAGGAGCTGTAACCAGGCTTTTCATAGTGGTGCATGGTGAAAGGGGCCTAAATTGAAAAAAAGAGGTTTTGGATTGGATATGAGATAAGATTTTTCCTCAGGAAAACAGTAATTGTAACAACCTTCCCAGACAGGCACTCTCCATCCTTGGAGGTTTTGGATAATGCCCTGAGAGACCCATTTGGGCCAACACTGCTATCCAGACTACAGAACACCTCAGGTCCCTTCCAGAATGAGTGATTCTTGGACTGTGACCTATGCCCACAGAGGTCCACCAGAGAAAGAGGGAGAAACACCAGTCCTCAGAAATGTCTTGTTGCATGATTCCTTGTACATCAAGTCCTTATTTCACTAATTTCAAACCCTCTATTTTCTTAAATAAACAGCCAGGACCTAAAAATGCCATAAATTTTTAGGATGTGGCTCTGGTTTATTCATACAGAGAGTGAAAGAGTATGATCAAGCGATATACTTTTTTAAAATCAAAATGTATGTAGAAAGGGACTTTAGATATACATGTTAAATATTACACCTTTGATTACATTTCTTTTCTCTTTCAAAATCTTCTTGATTACCAATCTCTATTTTTTAGTGTTCAGAGTACGAACTAATTTTTATATTATATTAATCTTAATTTCCAGGAAATTTTACGCATCTCTGTGTCAGGAGTAGATGTGTCAGAATTCTTTTATGAGAGTGGATCACTGACTTTATCCCAGTTGATACCCTTCTTTCTCCTTGATCATCCTGCCAATCTGGAAGTTCCATTTTCCTTACTGAGCTTCATAATGGTTGAGTTCTCTTGGGAGACTCCACCAAACTTTCTCCTAAATTACTTTAACATTGCGTAGGAGAACATTCAAATACAAAAGGTGGGGGTTTTGCTTATTTAAAAATAATTTCAGAAATATACTAATATAAACAGTATTAATTATTTGAATTCAATGTTTCTCCCATGACATTTTGTAACCTCTATCTGCAACAAGTAATTGTCCTCAGAAAACGCTTGTTTAGTGCTGAGTAAAATTTTGTAGTTTTTGACTCACTTTTTGGGCCACCTTACTGCAGATAAATTAAGTCTGAATAAACTGGTCTTATCATAAATACATTATAAGGAAGTTAAACTAATGCCTAAAGCCTTTTCTGATTCTCTGACTTCAACCTTGTTTTAATTTTCTATGTTTCAGTCTTCTCTAAGAGAATACAACCAGCTGAGCCACCTCTGCTTACAATCATCAATATATCAGTTATCCATCACTGGAATCAATACTGTGATGTTATTGCTCCCTTTTAAATATTTTATATTTAAAATCTTTGAAGGAAACACTCTCTAGAATAAATGCATGTATTTGTTGACTTGTAATATTTACTGGGCTTCATACGACACTTCATTATCATGTCACTTCAAATGACCTAAGAATAATAAGGCTTCTCAATTTTATTTTTTATTTTGGTTGTTGCTGTTTTCAAAGCCAACCAAAAATAGATATATTTGATATATATGTGTCAATAGTGTGTATTTGATACTTTACCATATCAAAGATGTAACTTTTCTCCTCTGTTCCTGTATAGACACAGAAGATATTTTGTATTCTAAGCATGGAAAGCAAATTATGGTCTCAGATACCACTCTGTGGTGTCCAGGCAGAAGCCTGCCCCTGCCATGGTGTTGCCTAGTCCTCTCACATCCATATCTCCTGGGTGACACATGCAGACTCTAGTTCCACAGCATGGTATATGGAGTTTCTCATCTCACAGCTGATCTTCCCACACAGGGTCTTTAAGACTCTAATTTCTGGAAGCATAAATTTTCCTTAAAAAAACCCCCACAAACAAAAACCCAAACAAACAAGCAAGAAATCCCACTGAAGTCCCAGAGTGGCTTATAGACAAAAACAGTTGTGGTTATAGTTGTGGTAATGCATGATTTAAATCTGACAGCTTGCATTTTTGCTGCAATGTCCCTTTGGGCACCTCATAAGATCAAACTTTGTTTTTGTTATCAGTTGTCTTCCCATCACAAAGACTCATTATCCTTAGTCTTTCACTAATTAATCTTGAAGTTTCCTCATGGTTTTTCTGTTTAGGTTCATTTCACTGGTCCTTGCAACACACTCATTTCCACCCCCCTGGAGAGTGTTGTCCTTTATTTAAGAGCAGGCCAAGCAAAGTATGAAGGGAATATGTTTAAGATTCATACTAATTGACAATAAATAGCCCCTGGGACTCAGATGCCACAGCTGGCCCCCTATTAGATCACTATTCAGATTATCAAGTTAAAATAATCCTTTCTGAAAACTCCACTGTACTGAGATACAAAGAAAAACATCAGACAGATCCTGAAAGCCTCCAGGGTGAATACTGTCTAGAGTCTGCAGTGAAAAATGGGCCAAATGACAGCTGACTTAATATGGTCTGTTGATGGACCTAATATTCATTGCTTTTGAATTTTACAGGGAAATGCAGCTGAATGTTTGCAGCTGACTGACCATCAGCTTTAGTTCAGCAGGTCAAGGTGCATAGAGATGTGAAGCTCCCTATCATATCAATACTCTGTCTCCTGTGTATATTTTCTGAATTATGGGATATTAAAGTCAGGCATGCATGAATCTACAATATAGAGGCTAGAGACCTTAATGAGGGGGAGGGGCTTAGATTAAATATTTTATCAGGCTAGTCTCTTGAGAGCCGTTTTATGCTAAGTGATTTTTGAGCTAAGTGGTTTCAGGCTATGATTTGTGGAAGAGGAATATATGTTAGAAGAAAGGGCTTTGTTCCTTCCCTACTCTAATTCTTAATATCTCTGGAGAACTTTTTATTGCCATTAGGTAATTGGTGTGGAAGATGCTTAAGAAAATAGACTCTCTTCTGATCTTCAGGTTCTAGGATTCTGGCACATAAACTATATGTGTAGTAGCTGTCTTCAGCTAACTAGAGCCAAAAAACTAAATCTCAATGTAATATCACCGTTTTAAATTTTTGTACTGCAGCCCCTCAAAAATATTCAAACAATCAGTTCCTGATTTTGAATATGAGCTCTTAGATACATTATCACTTGTTTTCTCAAAGCACTGGTTTGAGAACAAAACACTGGAAATTAGAATATCCATTTCTCACCTTGGAACTACACTGCTCATCCTGAGCAAACTTTTCACACAGGCTTTTAGCTGTTATATGATTTATCATATCCTACACTTGAGTACTGTTTTAAAAATATTATTTCAAAATCATTGAACTTCATGTCTAGGTTTAGGCACTTTTAAATTTATCATTAGTGTGTTTAAGAAATTTTGGATGGTGCCTGCTTTTCAAATTGGATGTGGAATGCTCTTCAGATCCACAATAACCTGCCCTTTCAGTTAAAAGATAGAAAGAAGTAGAAAGACAATATAAGTTATGGCTCTCACAGAGGACTTCACAAAAAGTCCTTCTTCTTCTAAAATTTGTTCATCTCATGGATTTTAAAATTAAGTTGTAGTCTGTTACTTGTCCTTGCGTTGTTGTGCAACACAGCCCTGAAGACACATGCAGACATGTACCAGTACTATAGTACCTAGTACTGTAGAAGTAGATCCAGTTGCAGAATATGGAGAGTAATACTTGACTACTGTTTTCAAGGAGATGAATTGCCTGCATTTTTCTGTCAACCCAACATGCAAAACATTGGGTTTTATCACTTGGGTGATATAAGTGCAATCATTAGGCATGGAAAAAACAAGCAGATTCTTCAGGATACATTTGCTTTATTTCTTCTGAAGACTCAAAGTCCTCAAAGTAGTTTGGGTATAGTTGTGTTTATCATAGGTCTTTTGACTTAATAATCACTAATATTGGGTGGTTGTAGCAGCTCTTTTTATGATTTCATTGATCATGCCTAAACATTATCTGAATTGCTCAAATTCCTGAAAGGGTCAAAGCAAAATATATGTATATGAACAATGGAGAAGAAAACTACAAAATGGCTTTCTGTATCAAAATTTTTCCCAGTATATTTTTTTTGCCTTTGTATCTTAGATGGCATACTGGTAAGAAAAAAAACAAAAACCATCACAAAAATTTCCACCGCACAAAAAAACCCCAACAAAACAAAAAACCCAACAAAAAACACCAAAACAAAACAACCAAAAACAGCAACAAAAAAAAACCCAACAAAAAACACCAAAACAAAACAAAACCAAAAACAGCAACAAAAAAAAAAACCAAAAAAAAAACAACCCAACAAAAATAAACAAACAAAACCACAACCAAAAAAACACCCAAAACCAAAACAAAGTAAAGCAAAACAAAAAAAAAATCAACAAAACCCAAACAAAACCAGAATTAGTGGAAAATAAAACAATACAAGTTAATAGAAAACATTACCCTTTAAAAAACCTGTACAACTTCTGGAACGTTTTTCTTATTTTTATCCATTTTAGTAGCAATTTTAACATAACTTTCAAATATATTTCAGTAAAAGAAACAGCTTACTCTCTGTTAAATTATAGAGGGAATATAAATAAATGTTCTTCAGCCTTTTCCAGAATGCCTATAGATGTGAATATTATAAAGAGAGTATTTTGAGATTTCACTGGGGAACCTTTCAGTACTTGACAGTTGCTGATGCTGGAGGAACACAGGAAGCACTGAGGGAGTTCTTAAAATAGTTCTTTCTGTCCTTTACAATAATTGTTCTCAGAAACATCAAAGACTCACAGAATCATGAAGGTTGGAAAAGATGTCGAAGATCACTGTGTCCAACCTTTGACTGAATAACGCCATGCCATCTGAACCATAGCACTACATGCCATGTCCAGTCATTTCTTGAACACTTGCAGGGATGGTGAGTCCACAACCTCCCTGGGCAGCCTGTTCCAATGCTTAGCCACCCTTTCAGTGAAGAAATTCTTCCTGATGTCCCAGCTGAGCTGGAGGCCATTCCCTCTTGCCCTGTTGCTGGTTGCCATGGAGAAGAGACAGAGCCCTGCTGGCTACAACCTGCTTTCAGGAGGTTGTAGAGAGTGATAAGGTCACCCTGAGCTGCCTTTTCTCCAGACTAAACAACCCCAGTTCCTCATAGGACTTGTGCTTGTTGGGGGTTGGATCTGT
>WBNO01000410.1:0-45785 GCA_013400575.1 Peucedramus taeniatus
TTTTTTTTTTTTAAATTTATGCTAGCTCTTACATAGACAGGGTCTCCTTTTAAGTCTAGCTTCAGCCATGGTCAGATGATTTTGCAACAGAATTTGCTGCTCCTGTTGACAGTAGGGCTTTTTTTGGTGGGCTTTGTTTGTTTTGTTTCATTTTGGGGTTTGTCATTTTGTTTCTTATTTTTAGTGTTGTTACAGTGACACACACACACCCTCCTGGCTGGATATTCTCACCTGGGACCAGTGGCCTGGTTGCAAACTTCTGAGCACACCTAATCCTTGCTCCCCTCGTTGCCTTGCATAGGTATTCAGATCTATTATAAATACTCTCAAAGGCTGCTTAAAAGAAATGGGTGTCTCATAAAATCTGCTGTGCTGGCTGAAGGGTTGGCAGCAGTTACCCCCAGCAGCAGACTGGAGGTAACAACCAACAAGTACACAAAGCAGATCTCAGCATCACAGTGATTTCCACATTGATTTGGATAAGCAGAGCCCCCATGTCCAAAGTGGTTTGTATTATCAGAAATCAGACTTGGAGACTCATGCAATTAATTAGTCAAGCTCCTGTATATGGATAGCTATCAAATCCTCAGTGACTGTCTGTGGATTTTTATGCTTTTCTCCTACTTCCTTAACTATTTTAAGCATGATGGTTTTTTTGGGTTTCTTCAGTTTGTTTCTTAGAGAACTTGGGCTTATCATAAGCAGAGATGAGGACTGTGCAGCAAGTTGTTGCTTATTCACAGGAGAGAAAAGCAGGGCTCATTCAATAAAAAGTGAAATTAAAACCCAATTCTGTTCCTCCACCAAAGTTCTGAACTAGATGTGAACGGTGAAATAAATAAATGTTCTGAACTGTGGCTTTTGACAAAAAAGGAATTAAAACATTTTTCTTAATGGAAACAACCAAAACGCAGTTAAGTGGTGGTTGAGGTAGAGCAATAAACATATATTAAAGCAGTAGATCAATTTTTATTCAAAATTCAACCTAGTTCTCCTTTCTACTCTATACCAGCTAGATTGAATTGCACACCAAAATCACTGTGTGTTTTATGTATTCTCTGAAAACTTTGGAGGCCAAAAATCTAAACATCACTAAGCTTCTTTTATAATGAATATACTTTTGGGGAGCATGCTTAAACATGCTTTTTAGAATTACAAGTAATTCACTACTGAACTTTGGATCAGGCCAAGACTGCCTTGGCCAAGATGTAACACCAAATGACTTGGCTCTCAAAACAATGTTACAGCAAGGACCCACAACAAGGATTTACATCTAAACCCACACAGACTTGTGTGGCACATGCCATGATTGCTCCCACAGGGAGATGCTACTTCTAAGTTGTGCTATCAAGAAAATATTCCCTGCCTTTGGCATAATTGTTCAGTAATATGCATTTTGTGTATGGAATAAAACAGAAATGCTGATGGGCCAGCTTTTATGGTTGCTGACACAAACTTTTTGAGCATAGCTGTATAAGATCTGCTGACACAAACCTTCTCCTTGAGAACAGCTGCGATTGCCTGCTGCTTTGGGGAGGGGATGGGGAGTTCTTTTCTCCCTTTTTCTGCCTCCTGTGGTGAACTCCAAAATGCTAACTGTGCTGATAGGGATGGAGTATCTACCAATAGCTGGTTATGATATAGATGCAAACACATAAAAGACAAAGTCAGTTCTCCTCCTAGCTTCATCCTCCATTTGTCTTTCAGATTTATTTAATAACCCCATGCTCAGCAGTATTTGAATAAGATGGACAGTTATCAAAGGCGCTCCAGTTAAAGCTGAATACAGCATTAGGCCTGTTCCTCTAAACTGATAAGCACTTGGAATAGGCAAAACTCCCACAAAGAATCAGATGCAAGCAAGTTACTTGAAGGTTAGTGAGCATATTCACAGAGGACAAGTGCAGCTTGAGAGAGGGTAAGGCAGCAGCATCCCAGGCTCTGCATTTCAGGGCACAGCTAGTGTTTAAGTGTTTTAAAAGATACTCAAGGAGCCTCCCATCTCCCTGGTTCAGCACAAATAATTAAGAGCTTATGTCTCCCCTCATCAACAACAAAGTGCTTAAGGATATGCTTAAAAGTATTTTGCTGATTTAGGGCCTCAGTGGCTTGTTTGTGAGGATCTCAATGCTGACAGCTCCCCCTTGAATGTAAAAGTGCATTTGGGTCTTGGAGGAGCTGATGTACATTGCAAAGTCTTTCATAGCAGTTGCCACCACAGAAGCCTCATTGCTTAATTTAGATATCCTACAGCAATTACTGCCAAGCTGTGTCTGGGTTGATAAAGTAAACATTTTGCAATTCCAGATTTTCTTGACTTTTGAATGCTCGTTTTATTGGTCCTACAGTTGCCTTAACATAGCACAAGGTCAATCTTCTGATTTCTAACCACTCTCTTACTTACTTGTGTTTCAAGCTCACAGCTCAAGCAAGGCTGGTCACTCCCTCAGTAAGTCCATACTCAGGTGTCAAGGCCTAAAGTGCAGCACTCACCAGAAAAGTTTGATCCTGAGCAAAAGCATGAAGCTTCCTGTTAGAGAAATTAAATTTTAAAAAACCAAAAACCCACCACTTGCCCCCAAAAACCCAACTAAGCAAACAAAAACCTCACCACAATGATGAGTTACAAGTGAAAAAAAAAAACAACCAGTACTTGTAAGACACATTAAGACCAGGGCACTAAGCCTGGGACAAATGTGCTTTCCCAAGGGCTGCCACAAAAGTTGTGTCCCAGCAGACATGAGACACACACACACAGAGTTGCATTTCTGCATTCCCCCCTTTGCCCCCATTCAAACGATAAAGATGATTAGAATTTAGATAGCATGGTCTCTGTCCAGTGAAACCCTCTGTGTTGCAGGCAGAAATCCACACAACCACACTGCTCAACTCAGTTGGTTGCAGACAGAAAGCCTAAGCAGATGGATGAAGTACTGACTGCACTGACAGACAAGTCAGCACATTGCACCTTCTTCTAAAAGAAATTAACAATCCTGACCTTTTCTTATAAGAAGTTGTTGGGGGTTGGATCTGTTTCTTTTGTGTTCGTGGAATTTTTTCCTGATGGTTTGCTAGGTAACTGATGGCTGGGTACTTGATGGATACTTGACTTAAACAAAGGAGGCAGCAGGTTTCTCCGGGTGGAACAGCAGTGAGCAGGAGTTTGGTCCGAGGACACCGCTCTGAAAGGACTGGAGTACCAGGGGACCCTGCTTGTTTTCTCTCTCTCTGCTGGATTTCTCTCCAGAGGAGGACTGAGCACATTTTTCTTCACCATTGGACTCTCATATAGGACTACCTCACTTCATAGAACTGTATTCACTGCTCAAGGAGGATTTCATCTGGACTGCTTTCACCGCCCTGATACCCAGGGTGTCAGGTCACATCCCTGACTCTGTCAGGGCATTTTCTGAGGTTTTGTTGCTTCTTTGTTTTTGCTTGTCTCTTAGTGCTATTACATTTGTATTTGTCTTTGCTTTGTCTAATATTCCTAGTAAAGAACTGTTATTCCCACTCCCAAATCTTTGCCTGAGAGCCTCCAATTGCAAAATTATAATAATCTGAGGGAGGGGGTTTACATTCTCTATTCAAAGGGAGATTCCAGCTTTTGCTGGCAGGCACCTGTCTTTCAAACCAGGACAGAAGTAAAAAAAGTGAAGCCATCCACAGGCACCCAGCACTATGTCTTTATTACCCAATTAAAATTTTCTATCAACATTTCTATATATACCTTAAATTTCAGCAAGGTGAAAATCGGAAAGAAACTGTCACTGAAAGCTCCAGGCTTAAGAGTTGTCCTCTACTTTTCCTCAAATAAAACATTTATCTTTCCTGCACCAAAGGAATTACTTGTAGTCTTACACCATTCTTTGAAATCCATCTCAGATGGTAAAAAGCTATCATCTTGTCCTTTGTTGCCTTTCCTCAAAGAATTCTTCCAGAGTGTAGTGAGACGGAGAAAGTAGTACTTGTGGGGTGACAAAAATAAATTGAAAAAAGCTAGCAAGATGTATGGTGTGATCATTGCTAGCCTCTCTTGGCTGTGCAACTTGCAGCTGGAGCTTCATCTGAAAACAATCAAGTTTTGTGCTTTCACCAGGCTGGAAGGTCTTACCCCTTCCTACCTCCAGAAACAGGGAAATGACTGGCAAAAAAGAAGTTCCTGAAACCTACGGACCAAATAACAGCAACACTGAGTTACACAGATGCTGGCACATTAAGGAGAATTTTACAAAAGCAAGTCTTGTCCTTTCTGCAAGCTGTTGTAAGCATCTCTGCCTCAAAACTCTCCAAAAATAGGCTAAATCTGCTATAATTCACAGACTAGCTAGCTGAAAAAAGAAAAAATTCAGACTGCCTTAACTATCTATTGCCTAAATCCTAAACAAGCAAGGAGACAAAGCAGAGTACAGCATTCACCTTGAAGCAAATAACTTTTCTTGTCCTGAATCAGAAAACAGAAGTTATTAAGCTAGGCCATGTCCCCACTCATTAAAATTTGACCTTTATTACTAGATCATTACTTCCAATTATTACCCGTTTCTCCTCAAGGCAGTGTAAGGCAGTTACCTCATGTATTTGAGCCAAAGGCTGAGGCCCTTGGCAGATGAAGGTTGTGTGGTAGCTGGGCAATGGCAGAGGAGGCTGGCTGGCTGTACCTGACTGCCTTGAGACAATAGATCCCATGGATGACCGAGGAAACAATTTCATTTCTTTCAATTCCAAGGAAAATATTATATTCAGCTGAATGGAGAACATGCTGAGGGAGAGTAGCAAATTTGCATCCTACCAAACCAGTAGCAGCACTGAAGACTAATTTATTATTACTATTATTTTTAACATTGCAGAGACATCAGGGGCAGGCCCTGCCTCTGTCAATCTTGCAACCTCCAGTTACGAACAAAAAAATCCCCAAAAAAAGATCCATGTTATTAAACTTATTTTCTCCTCTGTTCTCACAGCCCTGCCTCTGGTCCCTTTGCATCAGCCACCCTGGGGACCAGCAGGGATGTGGACAGCACAGCATTGGATGAACCTTATAGAGCTACCTCCAAAATACTACTCTGGAGGAGGGCGAAGTTTAAAGGCACAGTATCAGAAGGGTATAGCCCCATCTGCTGAATGCTGATCTCCACAGGTCTGTCAGCATCAGCAAGGATCATGTTGTACTGTTTGTCCTTCTGAAAAATGCCTCTCTACTGTGTACATGATCAGCCCTTGATTGGTTATTTCCTCAGTCTTCCTTTTGCACATAAAAATTGTATCCTAAATGTAACTGGATGTTTCTATATTTAAAGAAATGAGAAACTAGAATGACTTAATTTGAAAAATACACTCTGAAGCAGGCTGAATATCAAGGACTTCATAGTGTACATTCAAGACTTGATTTCATTTTTGAATCAAGTAAGAGACCTGTGCATTTCAGTCTCCCACATCCCACTTGAATCCCAGTGCCCGTGCTGCAGGTCTACCCTCTGTTCACACACAAACCAGTCTGGATCCAAGCACATTTCTCAAAAATTCTTTCAAAGTAGAAAATATTTCCACAAAAAGACTTTGTTTTTAACAAACTGTCAAGAACTTGTCTCTGCTTAAAGTCTGTTAGTATTAAAGCAGAGTGCATTTCAAATACAGTGGATGATACAAATATGAAACTGTATTTCAAAGCCCCTGTTCTACTCACAGAGACATCCTGGAGAGCTGTTCAGAATAAGCCCATGTACAGGCAAGTCCCCAGAGCCAGACCACAAAAAAGCCAATGTTCCTGCTTGAAAAAGTGAGGCTTTCTCCTCTGCTCACCTTTTGAGGTCTCAGTTCAAATTGCTTTTAGAAAAGGAGACAACTAAAAAACCTTAGATTGCTAAGCCATGTGAACTATCCCTACTGGTGACAGCCATATGCATTTTTCCACCTTTCTGGTTAATCTGAAGAGAAATCAATCTGGACAGTCAACAGTGAAGTTTCTTTAAAGTTTAGCAGGGGTATCAGAGGGGAAATCTTTGAGGAAGCAGAGCTCAGTCTACTGCTGCTGCCTGGCTGGGTCTTTTCTGTACAAGCCTCAGAGCACACAGTCTGTGACTCACTCTCACATACTGCAGAACTAATTGCTGGTTTAGTACCCACCCACAAAAGCCTGCAAAGGCCTCACCAAAAATCTCTGCAAAGCACAGAAATCTTCGCTCAAATGGACAGAAGCAAAATCCTTACTCTTCCTGCTTCCTTAGGCACAAATACAGACTAGAGAGAGAGGAAGGGAGTAAAACCAGCCTAATGCTGCTTTAAATGATTCCAGCAATATAAAACAGATCATAAGAACAGTTATGATCTACTAAAAGAGAAAAAAAATCATAAAACAAAACATCCAAACACCCAAACACTTAACCAAAACATAAAAATCCCACCCAACACACCAAAACCCAGAACTACTACTTCCCACAGCAATCAAGAAATCATTGCGAATTTTGTGCACCTAAAATCCACATATTTTTCAGATTGCTCAAACTGGGAGATGATGATAGCATCATCCACCTTTCCTGTCATTTCAGATTGAAGTGTTAAATAGAAATGGCATTTTTGTTAAAATACTCTAAATAAATCTTGTTTTTAAGTTGCAGACTGCAATTGGAAATGGGAATCTATTATATTCCTTTAAAGGTAATTACTTTGCTTACTGTAAACAGTGCATTTGGCATACTACATTTGAGCATGCAGAAATACTCAAACCAAATCCATATATATGTATTTTCAAGTACAAAGCAACATTTTTCATCTCCCATCTCTGCACTGGCACAAATTTGTTCTATTGTATGTATAAAAACCTTACATTTGCTCTGAAAGACTTTAAATCAACTCAGTTCAAGTCTCTGAGCCAGACTTCTTTCTGCCAAGAACCTGGAGTTTCCTTTCTGGCTGCAAATAATTATTCTGTTCCTGTAGAGAAGGATGCAAATCCATGCTGTTCTCCATTTAGATTTATCTTTAGAAATTTCATGGGGACCTTTGGGGAAAACTTTCCATTCAGTTTATCTCTGGAGTTTCCTGAACTGACACTTCAGACATCGATTTGTCTTTAATACTCCTAATTTCTAATATTTTTTTCTCCCCTTCTTGGAAAAGCTCAGCAATTCATAGAAAAATCTTGCCAAATACTTTTGTTTTCTGAGTTAGAGTCCTGCTCCTCTCCTATTCTAAGCCATGTGACATGGCAAGTTCACATAGCTATAACCAAATCTCCAAACTAAAGGACAGCAAAGTCTCACTAAAGAGCATTTGGCCTAACACACTCCCCCACCTCTGCAGGAGAGGAAAAACCTTCAAGTATAGGTGAAAAGGTACTGTTGGAATAAGATTTGCCACTGGAAGTATCAGAAAATAGATCTGTCTCAGCAGTAGAGCTTGTCTTTCAAGGTACAGAGTCACCAAGCTCCCTCTGGTTACCTGCTAAGATATTTTAGAGTGTGCAAACTTCAGCAAGGCCAATCACAAAAGGCAGATGATAGTTTTCACTTTCAAAAGGGAAAGTCAGTAATAGATACCCTCTGGAGAGCCCTTTCCTGGCATCCAGAGGGCCAGGGTCCCCAGGAGTTAACATGACAGGCTTCTAGCCATGGACATGAGTAGCTGTGGGACTTTTCATGAAGGTCAGGACTTCAGCAAAGAACAGACAAGTTTGGTCACTCCTGCTTTTGCAAATCTATACACTGTAACACACACCTACTGAGAGTGGCAAAGGAGACTACTAGGTTTGTCACTTCTAATTTAAAAGCTTTATGCTACACACAATTACCCCAAGGCAGTAAAACATGATCTATTTCAATTTAGATTTGATCTGCTCTTTCATGCAGGCACAATGCATATTGTAGCTTTTAATCAATTAGAGTCCTAGGATCATTGAATTATTTAGGTTAGAAAGGCCTTTAATGTCATCAAGTCCAACCATAAACCTAACACTGCCAATTCCACTACTAAACCATGTCTCCAAATGCTACATCTACACATCTTTTAAATACTTCACATTAAATTGAGCACAGTCAAGCAGCAAGATCTTAATTAGCAGCTCCATTAATATCTATGCTGTGAGTATGGCCACATACAAGAAAAAAAATTACCACTGTGCATATTTCATCTGTACTTTGTGAACTAAGCACAAAATCTGGTGGGATCCCAACGTCCTTCAACAACTTTGCAAGTCAGGCAAGTTGCACAAAGTTCAACTATTTACAAAGCTCATAGCTATACAGAACCATCTATTTCTAGCCAAGCTACAGAACATAGATTTCATAGATCCTGAAATTATTTCATTTGTCAACATCAACCTATTCTTTGCCCATCAGAGCTGAGTTATTTTAGCAGCACTTTTTCAGAACACCTGAGCCAGCAGATGATCTAGGCTATACAGAAACAACTGGAGAAATGCAGCCTTCAAGTGATGGAAAACCCAGAAATCCTTGGTTGGTGACAATGCTCAGTGTATTTCTCGTAAACTGAATAATGAAACAAGGTCAGCTGGACACTCCCATAGCTAAAAATATACCCAGGGTCTCAAAGCAGGGTGAGGATGGCTTGGAGCCAATTTCCATGGTGCCACAACTGGGCAGATCTCACTCCCTCAGCTGGCCAGGTACACCTGTACAAACTGTGGCTGCCCTACAAGCACACACTCTAAACCACTAGAAGTTCTGTATGCCCTCTTCTCATCCCCAGGACACAGCATCACAACAGAAGCACAAAGAGGAACTCTCAGCAGCCTTTATAATAACCCTGCATTAGGTCTGTAACATCCTTTCTGCTCCCCCAGCAATACAAGCGGGTAATGCAATCTAAATCACAGGAAAGGCTGGAACACAGTGATAGAAACCAGCTTGTGATGGCATCATTTTAGAAAGCAAGCTTTATTGCAATTGATAAACAATGTGGAGTTCTGCCTTTACAGAGGAAGTGTCATCT
The DNA here is from genome assembly GCA_013400575.1 of Peucedramus taeniatus. Lineage (NCBI taxonomy): Eukaryota > Metazoa > Chordata > Aves > Passeriformes > Fringillidae > Peucedramus > Peucedramus taeniatus. Next base: position 8,947 of record WBNO01000410.1, read on the forward strand.
TTTTCATGGAGACAGCAGAGAGTCTGTCCAAACCAAGTTTAGAGGCCTGCTCTCTGCAGTATTATTTTAACAGTTTAGTAATAGCACCAAGGCAGCAAGCAAAAATCCCCTATGAACTTAAGCAGGAAAAAAACTCGATCTTCTTGCAGAGTCATTGCAAACATAAGACTTATGCAACAGCCTCACTCTTTTCTACTTTTTTAAGGTATAATTTAGCGATCGTATTACACTATTTAAAATAAGCAAGTCCTCCGTTTTGTAGTTATAGACTGCACTGCTCAGCTGAAGTTTGCTTATTTTATAAAGTGTTTGCTAGAAAAACATATTTCCATTTAATTCATGCTAACATCCTTAAAGCCAGAGGTCAAAACCAAGGAAACAACAGCTTAACTGTAGCTAAGTAGGTCTTGGATAGAACTCAGAGCTGACGAAAACCAAAATCTTCGCAAGAGTAACAGAAACTTCAGCTTTTCCATTCTATTTAATTAAACATGATTTTTATGAGAATCAGTTTACATAGAAAGATTTTTAAAAAACTGAACCTGATTTTGAATAAAACCTGAATCAAAGTGTTTGATCAAATTTTAAGCTAATGTATTTTTAAGCTGTAAAAACATTTGTTTGCATATGAATGAATATTTGTACTACAGATGTTCCACACCTGTTTGCATTTTGCAGAAGGACAGTTGCTTTTACATGTTTTTATCTCAATCACAGCACAGAGAAAACTCAGATCTAGAACTCCATCTCTCATTTCAGGGCAATTATGACTGAAGTCCACATAATGTGGTTTTCTTCTTCTTCAGTCAAAGCAAACACTTTTTTTCTTTTTCAATTTCAGTACGGGTCTTCAAAGTACAATAGCTTGTCACAGACTTTTAAATTCTCCTGTACTGAATTAGAATCAGTGACAGTGAAATTTACTGCATAAAACACAACTTGACTTTTGTATAAGCTTTAAGGGAAATTACAGCTTTCTTTCACTGCATCATCAAGGAAATGTTTACACTTAAAATCAACATTATATTACTTTTCACCCTTTGGATGACAAGTCAATTACCTCTTGTCCCCTTTCACCCCTCATTTCCCTCACTAGCAGCTCTTTGAAACTTTTAATACAGTATTTTTCTAATATTTCACTTGTAAATCTCAAGTTCAGGTTGCAATCTCAGTACAAGCAACAGCTCTGCCTGAGTACTCCCGTACATTTCTTCTTCCTTCCCACGGTCACTCCCTGTATTACCAAATGTAATGGATGTTTGACAATTACCTTGAAGGACTACATAATAAAAAATGTAGCTTAAAAACCCCAAACAAACCAAAACCAAAGTTTAGAAATAAAGAAACATGATAACAAGAACTGTCCTTTTCCTCATAACCAAAAAAACCAAACCAAAACCCACAAAAAAAACCCCCCACAAACAAACAAAAAAACCCCACCACAACCAATGTAGCATGTTGACCATAACAGGCAGGAATAACATTGTCCAGGGTGGTGCCAAGAATCACTTGGAACAAGCCATTTTTGCATCTTGGCAGAACCACCCTTCAAGAAAAAAGGCCATGCCTACAATCAGCAATTTCCCAGAGATGACTTGCAGTGGTAGCTATCCAGATTACCTCTCCATGGACCCAATCCAAAACTCATTACTGGCAACAGGCTTTTGAAACAGCCCTGTTACATTTTTTTCCACAATGGAAAAACTCTGTATTTAATTGATAGACTGGAAAGAATCTTCAACTCTTTGAAGTCTGGGATTAACAAGAGAAAAGGACATAATGTTTGCCTTTGGCTTGGCAAACAATACCTCAGAGGTAAAAAACCTCTGTGATCTAGAAATGACGCAATTTATATAGTGCTCAGTATGGTGCAGGTACATCAGAAGATACCTTTACAATTAAAGGTCTGGAGATAGCAAAATTACCAGTTGCTCACTTTTAGCAACACAATTTAAGTTAGACTTTACCAACAAATCTTTTAAGGAGAAGAATAAATGGTGTTCAAAAAATTAAACATTTTAATTAAAACAATTTAACCTGAATTTATTGTAGCACCATGCGTGCAATTGTGTACAGACAGCATCAACATAATAATTTAATATCAAATAAAATATCCAAAATCCTGTAATTTCACTATTTTATTACTTTAGGACTACATAACCTATTCAAAATAAACGCTGTTTTTCTTCTTCAGGAAAGTGGCCACATTTGAAGGAACTAGGACTTTCAGTAGCATTTCAGGCCACAGGATGGTGGTGGAGTAACCAGCTGATCCACATAAAAGCTGTTTTGCTTATTTAGATTTCAGTGGGGTCAAGTCACTGATTTAGTTTGCAGTTTAAACAAATCATGTCAGTACAAAGCCAGGAAAAATGTACAACAAAGTTGGGAGTATTGGAGCATTATACTGATGAAACTGAAGATGGAATTTCACTATTAAATGCGCAAGTAAGTAATATTAAATATAGAGAATGATTTTCAATTGACACAAAATAATGACTCCAAGCCCAAAGCATATCTAAATAAAAATAATATACAAATCCACATCTCAGAAATTCAGGAAGTTATCTCCTTCAGGAGGCTGTCTTTCCCAGACAGCATAGTCTACAATCAGTATTGTCATGCAGGAGGAAGTAACTGCGCTCCATCATCCTCAGAAATCTCTCTGCCAAGGGAACCATGTGTATTAGGAAATGCTACCCCCTATCGTCTGACTAGTCTGAACAGCTAACATCTCCTTAAAACAATGATTTTCAGGGGTTAACACCGCTTTTCTTGGAAATTACCATACAAATAATATTTTTTTTTTTTTTACTCATCAGCTTAGTCCTTCGTTACAGTACCGTGACCCTGGCTTTCCCTCTTACTGCTTCTTCCAATAGGAAAGCAAGCCAGAGCCTGAAAAACAGTTATTACTTCAAATAACTGACTTTAAAGTTCTGCATAGAAGTTTCAATTCTTTTTTTTACATCCATTTCGTATAAGTACTACTTCAAATCCTTACACATTCTTTTACCTGTTGTCTTTCCACTTCCATCCCTTTCCAAACCCTGAAAACTAAACTCTTCTAAAAGCCCTTATTTCAAAGATTTTATATTTACATGCCTTTTCTAAAATGCTGAAGCAGCAGGATATGAAGACACAGGAATGCTATTGCAAAAGAAACTAGACAGTGATCTTTGAGCACACAAAAGGTGTCCCTTCCCCACAAAGAAGGAAAAAGAGAAAAGAGGGAATCAATATTCTTTCTGCCAGAGTCCCTGCTTAAGAAAAGCTGCAAAACTCACTTTAAGACCCTGCCACAGGATATTAGATTTAAAAGGAAAATTTTTTTTCATCTTATTCTGCATTTAAACTGAGAAGTTCTGTCGCTGTAGGACACAGAACAAACGACGCGGCAGCAGCTCTTTTCAAGGCAAAAAGAACTGTTTATCAAAATCTGACTCCAATTTTATATCTTCCTGAAATGCCAGTGTCATTGGAGGATGACAGTGCCCAGTGGCATTGAAGCCACTGGGCAACCCAACAGTCCATCAAGTTGCTTGTCCCCCATAAAAGAATGAAAACAATAAGTTATTTATATAAAGTGTGTGAGAAAGTTCTGTACAAGAATGTAAACATCAGAAGGCTTTAGAAAAACTTGAAAAAATCAGGGCGACAAGTTCTACTTGGCTTACAGCATACAGAATGAAGGAAACACAAGGAGGAAGAGAAAGATTGCCAGGACAAAGCAGTCTGGGGAGCAAGTGGTAGGGAACAAAGTGGAAAACATAAAGTATAAGACCTTTGTATCCTAATTTAATTTAAACTTGGAGTTGATGTTGACATCTCTGGTTTTCTTTGAAAAGAAACTAAAATTTGAATTCCACTACAATCCTTTTGCCTTCTAACCTCTGTTTCTAGTTCTTTTGGGTAGAAAATGAGAATTGAGTGGATCTTAGAAAACAATATCTAAGACTGACACATCAAATTGATGTGTCAATTTGAGGATGGCCACACTGCAACTTTCATGTATCACTACCTATAAACAAACAGTGTGACAGGTCTTTTTTAATCACTACTTAAGGATGGGAGTACTGCAGTGTATTATTGCTACTATTTAAGTTTCCCTCAAGCCAGTAGTACAGCTAAAGCATATCATAAGGCCCTTCTGACCTTGGTCTGAACACAAGACATTGATGATGTGATGTAATGACATAATTTGTTTACTAACACCATAATGTAAAGTATGAAATACAGGCTGTCAGAAATACAATCAACATAATATTCCATCCTTGCCCTCCAGACGATTTCCAAGGCAGGGAGAGTAAACAGCCTTCTCCCAGCTTTCTTAGTTTCCACAGCTGAGAGTGTAGGATGTTTACAATACCTGTCACTCAGAGCTCCCAAGAACAAACCAAATGTCAGCAGACCTGGTACTGACTTCATCACTGACTGATGGAAACATGCAGATGTCAAGTAATGGGAGGAAAAAATCCATACCCATGACCATATGAATCCAAATCAGTGTTAAGTCCTTTGTAAACAAGTTGGAGGGTCTGAGAAAGAAGTTCAAAATAAGGCTGAGCTTCAGCATCTCCGGAGGACAGCCAGTCCATGGTACTGTCAGGCTTACTGCCAGTTCACTCCAAAGTACTCTTGCACGTCCTGAAGTTGTGCCTGCAGGAAACAGAGAATTCACCATTTTAATGAGTGCACATAGTAGAAAAATTGTTTTTGCATTCTTCAAGTAAGAAGTGTCATGTAATTTCTGAAGGACAGCAAGCCTTTAACATGATTTAAAAGTGCTGTTTAGAGTGCTGGCTCAAAGAATGCCTACACTATCTAGCTTATTTTTAATTAACAGAGGAATTATGGTTCAGGGACACTTTTGAGTACTGTGAGGAAAATATTACTTTTAAAGATATAGCTTGGTAAATTGAAGAGTTTGGTTAAATAACATCATCTGGCTGTTAACAGCAGCCTAGGTACATTTGAAATTGTACTTTCCGCTCAAAAACATCTGAAGTATTCAGTTTCCTTGAAGGCATCACCTATAAGAGGAAAAAAAAAAAACCCAAACAAAATAAAATTTAAAAAAAGATACTCCAATCAGAAAAAAGAACAAATTTTTTCATGTAGAACAAAAGTCTAAATCCTCAGACAAGAAAAAAAATTCCACCTTAACAGGTTTTAGTACAATATAAGAAAAACTTTGGGAGAAGATTATTAATAGTTTCTGCTTTAAAAAAACAATGCACATGCAAAAAAACATATTCAAGTGACCAGGGACCTGAATTGTTACAGAAGCACAACAATGTACTCCAAAAAAGTTAATCTGCTATTGAAAAGGTAGAGGAGCTTTAGCTGACAGCACAACCCATAGAAGGTTTGCCCCAATACTAGTACAGTACTTATCATCATATGAACACCATTCATAGCACAGTATTTTGACCAGCTTTCTGAGGAAAGCTGCTCTGTGGGCACGAAGTATGTTTCATTTGGACCAAAGTAACTATATAGTTTTCTCCTCTACCATTATCTACGTATCATTCCAGTGATTCTAAGAATCAGGATAGGTATCTAAAAGGCAGTGCCTGCAGGGAATCGATTTGGTCAGGAAACAGCAGCAGGAGGAGGGGAAAGAAGGGGACTTTGCAATTATCCATTGCTTGACCATTCATAAAGAGGTCTAGAGATTTGCAGGAGGCTCAAAAGTTGAAATATATCTGAAGGCATAGATCATCTTTACCATCTAGTCTGCTGTAAAAGAATACAGACTGCAAGGGCAAAGGCAGCACAAATCATAAGAATTAAAAGTTTTCCTTCTCGAGCTGTGTGTCCTCAATAAATCATCTCTCTGGTCAGCAGTTAAACAACCTATGCTAGTTCGGTACTAAGAAGATGCATTTTTCCTAACTTCACCAATTTTACATGTCAGTGGGGTCCCATGGGGTCTCTCTAGGGCATACAATAGAAGAGGAAAATCCCTGTCTTCAGTCAAGCAGCCACATCAATCAGATTGCCAGGTAGCCCTGCAAGAAACAGCCTGGCACTGGCTCAACAATGAATCCAGCAGTAGAAACAAAAGCAAAAAGTGCAGAAATAAAATCATGGAGCTGCTCTCTCAGAGCAAGGAAAATGAGTAAATCACAGAATAATCCAGGTGTAAACATCTCAGTACATAATCTAGTCCCAGGTCTTCCTGGAGGCAGAGCCAGTTTTGAAATCCCACATGAACTGCTGCAAGAGACCTTACACTTCTCATTCAAGGTTTTGCAGATTAAGTATGATTTGCAGAAGGCACTTCAGCTCTTTACAAGAGAAAGTTGAAAAATAATATTGTGGTAGTCTCTGATGGAATTTACCACAGTATGCTCAATCTTTATTTGACAAGTGTCTGATATTTCTTCTGCTAACAGATCCTATTTTGACCCTGTAAGAGCTATGACGATTTTTTTAATATTAAAAACATCAATCATGATATCATCTTGATGTGCATGTTTTATTACCATTGGTTAGAATTGCTATTTACAATTACTTTTTCAGTACAATTCAAATTTCAGGGCTTAAAAATCAGACAGCTGACTTAGAAAATATTAATTTACTTTACACTCTAACATTAGAACAGTTCTTCCAAGTTTAATACATAGAACAAAAAAATGACCCCTTTCCGAATAATCTAATATGTCCCCAATACAAAAAACCTCACACAACTATGTAAATTCAGAAAGCACTGATATTTTATTCACTAAAAATTAACCAGAAGGAAAAAAAACACACAGACTGTCTATAGCAGGAAAAAAATTCTGCTTTCAAAATAAGCCTGTGAACTATTGGAGCTGTGGGCCTCGTATCTAAGAAAACTGTGAGAGCCAGTGCTGCAACAGGCAACATTCTGTCAGCACACAGAGAAGAAAACTTGTTAATGCAAACAATGCAGTGACAAGGAAATACTCAAAACAAAAAGAATCTGGAGTTTCAGAACAAGAAAAATCAGAATAAAAACTAAGTAGCACATTATGGTCTTACAGAATCCCAAACACTTTTGAGACTTATTATATATTCTTCAGCTATAGCATTTAAATGAATGAAACAAGTGACTTAGGACTTTAAAAGTCAGTTTTGCATACATAATTCAGATGTTCTACTGAAAAGTGCACCAGAAAACTTCAAACAATTTAAAGAAATCTTCTGGCAAGAACTTAATTTATACTCAACACAGTAATTCCTATTCTAAAGGGCCTACAGTCAAAACAAATGACAGAAGAACATGACAGCAATTAAAGGATGACTTTAAGCACAGGTCCACTGTACTACTACTGCTTCTCTATTGACTGCCTTTGACTTCCAAATTGTTTCAGGTGGCTCCCTTTTTACTAATATTTATGTAGTCAAAGATGTGTTGAAGGTGACATACTTGGGGAGGATAAGAAGCTACATATATCATACCCCCTGCCAAGAGAGATGCCCACCACTTGCCAGGCATAGTTCCTCGTCTGTGTCTAGGTACCCAGATACAGCAACCTGCCTGCCCCAGCTTCCACTGCAAAGCATGTCCTTCTGTAGGTGTCTAAGAAATACAGCTGGTGATTTGCCAGCAAGTCTACACAAAGCTAGGCTAAAATCCTTCCCCTGAAGGACCCAAGGGAAGGCACTACCTGCATCGATAGCCACACAAGTGATCACGGTCTCAGCATAGCTATCACAAAAGTAAGGATTAAGTACTGCAAAAAAAGCTTTCTCCCCCAGATCTCCAAGAGGCAAGGTGTTAGTGAAACAGTTATTTACCTGATCCTAAAACGTGCTCTCCCTCCCTTGGCTTCACTCTCCTACACTTGGGGGATATGACTGTAAAATGCAGTACAGACAGTTACATAAGAAGCAGTTGCTAAAAGAATGCAGTGCAACAACAAACTAACAACCCAAAACTAAAGCGCTGCCCTGCCATCACCTGGAAAGAAGGGATTCTGAGTTGCCCAGTAAATGCCACACTAAAAAGAAACTGCAGTCGTTAATTTGCTTTCATTTTACAACTAAGCACAAAAGGGATGGACTGAAAAGAAAATGTATTCTCTTCCCTTTGCAGCAAGTTAGATGTTTAATTTCTGGTAATAACAATAAGTTGGGTGCAAACATGCACAAATTACTCACTGCTCATTTTACAGAATACTTGTTATAGCCAGAACCACTCAATTATATCACCCAACAGCAGAGGACCATAAAATAAAGAAAAATTACCCTGTCTGCAAACAGGGAGAAAATTATATATAGTGTAAGGTTTAACTCCCTTACAGGCTTGTAAGATGAGCTGACTTCATGCTACCTTCTGTGTACTCATGGCCCTCTAAAAAAGTGAATCATTCTTCTCTGCATCAAGCACACCATTAAAATGGGGGTAAATATCACTGAACATTATAAATTAGGCCATTAGCAAAACCAATGATGCACTATTTATATAGGAAGGCCTCTTATATTGCCTTTTACAAAAATTCAAAACAGTCTCAAAACCTTCCCCAAAATCCATAATGCGCACAGGGAAGGCTAAATTGCCTACACAGAGGCTTACCTTACCCACCTGCAGTGACCCACTTGAGGGGCAAAATACTTGTGCTGAATTCCCCTTCTGAATTCAGAAAACTTAAAAAGAAGCAGACTCAGGGAAGACTGCAAGCTATTTAAAACTCTTCCTTCTTTGCCTGGTGGAATCCTGGAGACTTTGTGATCTTCACATTTAGAGATATTCCAACTTACCTCCTTCACTGATCAGCCAAGCCTCAAGAAGCAGCTAGTATACAGTCTAACAGCCGTGTCAGTTTGAAGTACTTGATTTTGGACTTGGGAAGGAGCAGTCACAGTGCCAGGCAGCCTTAGAGCTTAGTTAGAGTTTGGTGGAACCCCCTTCCTATGTCTCCATCTCTGTATGGTAACCATGAAAACTACAAACCTCTCACTACTGCTGTTCTTCCACATGAAGAACAATTTCTCTCAAAATTGCCAAGATTTCTTTCTCACCTGCCTGTTCCTAGAAGGCCACAGAGTTTCAGTGAATACCTTGTGATCCTGGTAACAATGATTTGCTATCAACTTTCTCTACAAAAAAAAACTTGACATGTTTCTAAGATTACTTCAAGTCCATGACAATGAATTCTGCTTTTTCCCATCTTAAACATTCTGTTCCACTTCAGAAACATGTATTTATATACCCATACATATATGGGTATATAAAGAGGAGCTCCAGACTCTCTGTCCAATGGGGAAGACCTAAAAATGGAGGTAGATCTCAGGGATCTCCTTCACCTCTCATTTCAGCTTGAAAGAAAGAAAACTATCCATTCATTTTCTTCATGAGCCCTGCAACTATTTGAAGGGGGGGAAAAAGTTTCCTTTTCCATATAATTGCTATAAGACACACAGAAAACAATCTGAAAAAAAGTCGATACATTTTAAACTAGGTAAAAGAAAAGATTAGTTTCAACAATTTTAAACTTTTTGCCTCTGAAAGTCGGAAGCAAGACAGTGGGAAAAGAACAGCCACCACCCCATCACAACCACATTCCACAAAATAAGGTGGAACAGTGCAAAACACATAAGCAGGCATATTCTAGACAGGGAATTAATTGGCCCATCTTTGAATGAAAAGTATTTCAAACACTTTATAAATACATAAACTGCCACCAGATGTCAGTACAGCCTAGAGAATTGCCAGTACAACCCCCTACTCCAGGCTGATAAGGGTATTTATTAACCATTCCCCCAACTGTCCAGGTACACAAATCCATCCCTTCCGCAAATCCTGAATGGAAAAAAATCACACACAATAGATCTCATTTGCATGTTATCAACATGAACAAAACCCAAGAAAGTTGTAAGAATAAGCTAAACTTCTACTGCCACAGGACAACAAGAACCAGCTTGATACTAAATAATCTATTATTAAGATTTAATGCCCTCCTCTCTCATGCTCATCAGATTCTCTAGCAATGAGTCTTGGCCCCCCACATTCACTCTGTTCCTAAATAGCTTTAGTCTCCTTAGATTATGCTGCAAAGTGACAGGGAATATTTAGCAAAGAGGTTGCTAAGCTAAATAAAGCTTTTCTGCAAAACAAGCATTACCATGTCTGTCCTTGTGCTTACAGCACAGGCTCTCCCCACATTCTCCCCATCTCTGATTTTCTACAAGAGCTGCAAAGGAAAGGGTTTCCGGAGCATCCCTGGCCGAAGTGATTTTGCTTTGAAACTTTAATAGCAGAGTTTATCTAACTTCTTCAAGCAAATAAGTACATAAATCTATGATTTATTGATGGTAGAATTTAGTTTCAGCAAGACACGTGGCACATAAACATTTTTTCTGCTGCATGTCCAAATTCAGTTACTAAACCAAACTTCACTACTAAAGCTATTAACTAGAGAGGCTTCACAGCCTCTTCTCACCTAAAGAGCAGGCCTTACTTCAGACCATTAATGCACAGGTTAAAAAACAATCAAAAAAGGATAGAAACCACTCTCCCACACCAAACATAATGTGCTTTAGTCTCAGCAAGCTTTCAGCTTTGTGAGTTAATAGATTAAGCTTCTTGTCCTACCACAATCAACAAGTCTTACTTTGAAGCAAAAATATGTATTAAGAGAACATCAGAAACTGTAGAAATCAAGAGAATTGTTAAGTGACCAAAAAAACCTAACTTAAATTTTTTGCTTGGCATAGAACTACTTAATGTTAGTGACATCAAAATTTCTGTTTTGTGAGAAATATTCAGGTAAGCAAAGCAACCTGTGGAAATTTACATCAGGAAAACTTGTTTGCATAAGAGTAATAGAACAAATTTTTATAATTTTAATACTGGCTTATTGCATGGTCTTACAAAATCTCTTATTTTCTTACTAAATGCATTCAACTTCTTAAGTCCAATGCAAAAAAGCTTTAAAGATTATATAATTAAAAGAAACTTGGTGAGTTAAAAAACATTAACAAAAAATTAACTTTTTAGGCCAATGATTTGGAAAAGAACTTATTGAAATATCTTTCTTGCCTTATAGGGTCATTTCAGCAGAGCTCTGAGGTTTTAGCTTCAGTTTTAACCATACTACACTCTCGGATTTCCCTTGTACAGTTTCATCTCTCAGGTTGAATAAAATTGAGAGAGCAATAGAAATACAGATAGAGATTTTTTTCTGAGCATTTATGTTTTCTTAACATAGACAGCTTGATAACTTGAGATATTAATATGAAAAAGAGAAACAAAAAGCAGAGAGGCAGCATCCTGAAAGACATGTAATTTTGAAGGGAAGATGGAGTACAAACTGCCTGTAAGTCTTTAAGTTGAGCAGCAGCAAATCCAAAAAAAAAAGAATGTGAAGCAAATCTCTTCACAGGAAACCCTCAAACCACTTAAAGCAGAGCACCTCTTAACTTCATACCTAAACTAAGCCTTGGAACCTCCCTTCAATTCAGGTGAGCTTTGTAGTCTCAGAAGTTTCTCCTGGAGGAGCCTAATCACTGACTCAAGAGGAAAGGCAAGGTTTGTTGCAGACCTGACTAAGTGCTTAATTAAATAGAAAAACCATAAGCATGTTTCACCTTGCTTTTGAGTTTCATTAGGAAACCTTTCACAATTCCTATTTTGTTCCATACAACTGCACGTCTTTGTCAGGTTAAAACAAGAGGTAATTTATGTGCACTCTCTAAATTGGAATTTTAAATTCCTGAGTCTTGGCTCTAATTGTAACAAGGACCCTTGAGGCTCATAGTTTCTCTCTGCTAACTTCCCTCCCTCTAATTCCCTACACGTAAACACTTGTTTCTACAACAGCTCTTCTGCAAGTCATTTGCAAAAGACACTTTCTGCACATTCAAAACATGCAAAAACCAAACCCAAGTGTCTCAGTTTTACACGTGCCACTTGCTCAGACCGAGTTCACTATGTCCAGATGATAAGCACTATTCCAGTTAGTGTCTATTCAGGAAATCTCAAGAGCGGTACCAGCATCGAGAGTACATGACTCAACAGCCAGCTTGCACACTATGCCAGAATAATAGAATAGCTGGCTCCTTTCACTCAAGAAACGTAACTCCTTCAAAATCAAAGTTTTTTAAGAACACAAAGAATTTCAGATTCTGCAGAAACAAAACTGCAAAGATGCACTTAAAAAGTTACTGAAAGTTCAAATCAGCAGCAAAACTTGAGTGGAAAGAAATTTACAGTCCGTTACTATTTAGCACAACCTAATTTCCTAAAATCTTTTAAAGTTCACCCTTGAGTATGAAAGGGGTTTTTGGATTCTTCTCTACATTACCTAAATTATGTGTAACTATCTTCTAGCATTTCCTCTACACTCACCAAGCAGTTAGCTCTGCTGCTGAATGCACTATGGCAAATGGCATTCAAGCTGTGAGGCTTTGAAAGAGGCTGGCATTTCAATAGTTATGTGGCAGTATGGGCATACACGTGCAGATGGAGAACAATGGACACATTTTTTTTCCTCAATGAAAAAAGTTCTAGTAAAAGATGCTTTTAAAAAGGGGAAATTGCCAGCCTGAAATGCTGTCATTTCTACATGTAGGAATAATATTTGGCATTATGGACAAGTAGGAATAATATTTGGCATTATGTTTGAAATACTTGTACATTTAATTTTTCTTGCCAATGCTGGCTTAAGAAGTCACAAGTAAGAATTAAGCAATGCAGGAAGCATTTCCTATTGTTAGTGTCTTATGGTTACTATAACCATGTTAAAATTGTAATATTGGTTCAGTTGTTTTTAAAGACATCCCCTTTTCAAGGACTTAGAAATAAGTTTAATGGCAAAGTATGCCTTATTCTGGAATTTTCATCCTTTAATTATTTTGCCTCTCTTAGATGACTCAATTCTTTAAATACCCAGATCTCCATTTCTTCTCTAAGCACAGTATTTGCCTCAAGTTTCACTTTCCTATTTCCATCCCAGATCTTCTTCAGGTTAACTTAGCAAACAATGCTCTTGCCAAAGTTCAAAGATATTTCCACTATTCCATCCCTGTGTATTTTGAGTTGCCAATTTTTTCTGTGACAGTCCAGAACCAGGTCTGCTATTCTGCTACCCCCCTCCTTCCCTCCTTATAAGAAGATATTCCATTTGTTTTTAGAGTGGAGATCCTTAAAAGCTCTTCTGCACATTCAATCTGGGTGGTTTACTTTGCAAATAAGAAAAAAAACCCATCCCCTTTCTGAACATGGTCCAGAAAACTGCCATTGGACTCTGTGTCCAATGGCACACATGAAATCTTTCTTCATATCTCCAACACTTCAAGAAAAATATTCCTGCTAACTCTAACACGTAATTAATATTTGCAATTCCACAGACCTAGCCAAACACCCAGGCTTGCAGATTATTTATGCATAGAATCTAAACTGAGGTCCTTTCAACTGATCCTTACATTTCATCCAGGCAACTCCTTGTCTTCCAGGTTCACTTTAACATGACACTCCCCAGTGAAGGAAAGGCAAAAATCTTGCTGTGACTGGAACAGATTTAGAAAATTACTGCCAGAAAGAATACTCTAAGAAATCTTTATATCCTCTTAGAACCACCTGTGCTTTCTCAGTTGAATCAAACAGCAGCTATTGTCATAGTCTAGGCCTATCAAGATCTGCAACCTTCTTTGCCCTTAGTAAGCCTTCTTCTCTACCTCCAGTATCACACAAGGACAGACTTGGCATTCCACATTACAGCTTCTATTACAGCTCATTCATGCTTCCTTCTTCACTGTGTCTTAACAGAAATGCTATTTCCACCCTCACAGCCTCCCTTGGAGTCCTCCTCTTCTACACTGTCTACATGTACCAGTCCCACCAGTGCTGCCTCGCCCCACGATCCACCCATCCAGGAGTAGGTTCACGTATACACTGTGATCCAGAACTGTGCCAGAGACTTCACAGAAATCACGGTGCTCAGCACCACCACATGATGAGCTCACAATGAACATCTGACTGACAACTTATGAAGTCATTTAACCCATTTTTGGCTAAGGCTGCATTAGCAATGTCAAAGAAAAATCTGAGAGAAAAGAATAGGTATTACTTGAAGTGGCTATACTGAAACTAAACAAATGTTTTTTTTCTAGCAATAAAATCACCATTTGACCCTGAAGACAGTAAAAAAAGCCTCACCTGAACATACTTTCTTTTCTCCTAAATAGGCAGCAAACTCCTTTTGTAGTATTTCAGTAAGGCTCAACATTATGGTATGTGAGCAACCCAAAGAAGATCAAGTTGCTCATCTGTATTAAACAACAGTTGCTGCAGGTTGAAAACAAGCAGGGCTTCAATTGTACAGAAACTCAGCTGAGGTTTCTGTTTGGCAAAGATGATGTATTTTAAACAAGGCATGGACCCAGATTCCATTTGATATGGTTCTTCCTGATGCATAGATTTCAGGTAAATTCAATAGCTCCTCTCCTTCCCCTCCACGGAACAAAAAACTTTTCCCTCTGTCTGCTAACAGGATTAAGTGTCGCATTTAAATTTCATCAAACTCCACTTTGTTCTCTAACCCCTTCTCTGAATTAGCAGACTGCTGCTGAAGCAGGCACAGCTTCTCCTACTCGTTAACATCACAGACACGCTGTGGCAGGGATCCAAGCTCTGTTTTCCTGCAGAGGATATAGCTTCTGTGGAAGTGAACAATCTCCAGCGAAAGCTTAACACATCGTCCCATTTCCTCTGTTGGAAGGGAGTCTCCCAACTCACGCTCTGAACAAACAGAGTCTGGAGCCAGCCTACAGACAGTGTTTACAGAAACGGCAACGTCACCGATAGGACAGATTTGGATGCAGCAGTATTTTTTTTTTTCCATGAAAAAGTAGTAAATTAAGCATTAGTCAAATGCTGATACGTTTTTTTAGCTATTTCATATGGAGTCTTCCTGAAAAACCACATCTATTTTACTGTGGTTAATCTTACGCTGAACAAAGGAACTGAGAGGTACCAATTTAGCAACAGTTCTATATTCCCATCCCCACCTGTCCTCTTGCTGCCTAACTTCCACATGTGCACATGAGGGGCCTAAGTCATATCAGTATAAAATAAAGGAACACTTTTTTTCTTGTGGGATTTTATTTTTTTTTTTAATGCATAGAAAAACTTTAGACTACCCAAACTTTGTGAAAATATAAAGGCAGACTACCTAAACTATTTACAGAAGTTCTGGACCATCTGTAAGTCTTCCTACATGGCCTTTGACAACCATATTTAATTAGTATCAACCTTTCACCACTTAGCATGCTGCTAAGTATTAGTCTATTTTTATTTTATTTATTTTAAGGAAGTGGAACAATACAGCGATCATCAAAAATAGTACATCAAATAGTACATGCTCTACCCTGTACTTAAACAAATAAATACAGAAAACTATAATCCAAGGGTAGGAGATATATATATATATATACATAAACTTTAATTTTCACAGAGTTCATGAGAATTATAACCTTTGGAAAACCCAGCCCATCTGGTAATTGAAGTGGTTTCAATCTCACAGTTACTAACACAGGAAAAGAGCAAAAAGCTGCTCTCAGCATGCATTTTGCCAACGAATCAAACTTGTAACATCATACGGTCAGTGTATAATACAAGGCAAACAGGCACAAGAGAAAAAGGCACCATATTTTTCTCTTGTTTCTACCTCACTTCCAGTACTACAACCTGCCTGGTGACTATGAGAGACACAGCTGATACGAAGCAAGAGGCAAAGAAGTATCCGTTAGAGAAAACGTGAAAATCCAAGCTCAATCCAAGAAGCAGGAAGGAAGAAACCTGAGGGTCAGCTGAATAAGATAAGGGCAGAGACAGGCTCCAGCACAAGAATTTTTTAAGCAAATGGCTTGGCAGCAGAAATAATATCTTAAAAAGTTTCTGTGCCCAATGCCTCCCACATTGAAGCTGCAAAATCTCATCCTGTTCCCCTCTTCACTTTGTGCTAATATGGAATGGTGTACTCATATCCAGATCTTCCCTCTGTACAAAAATGAGCAGGCTACTTCTCAGAAAACCTAATTAGCAAGAAACCTCTTCTGGACCAAACCAACTGTGGACAGAGGCTTCATTTTCTTTCACAAGTCTTAAACCACCAGGAAATCTAAACTGCCACATAGGAAAATAATAAGGTTAAGTATAATTTAAATAAATAAAGCAACTGCATACAGTTCTGCCTGTGCCCCTTCTGGCAAAAGATGAGGGCAGGCAGCTAGTTATTTCAGACAGACCCCATATTACTTCCTGACCAAGCTAAGTGAAAGCCTGCCAAGTATTAAAGGGAGAAGAAAGGGATGTAAGCAGCTCGGGTACTTCCTTTCCAGAGATATTTTTTACCAGCGCTGCAATTCTACGGATCTTACTGAGGGAACTGATGTGTTAGGCAGAGTTCAGCAACATCCTGATTTTACCTTCTGTGCTGAACACAAACCCAGAGGGGGCTGATGGCAAGTGGCACACAGGCTGTTTGTTAGGAGGCTGTGTAAAGTAGTGAGAACACCTCGTGATGGTGATTAAAAAACCATGATGACTACTTTCCCTCCTAGCCTGACTTATGTTTCTAGCTAGGCATACTCTACTTTATCTTCGAGGCTGCAGCAACTGACCTTTGCCTGCTTACAGCCCCAGAGGGCTGCAGAAACTGCACTGAAGTTACCACAGGATGGTATCAGAAATTATTCTGTCATCACCATTAGACACTTCAGCAGAGGCCAAAATCCAAATTTTAGAAGCATAGTAATATATACACCCTCTTCATAACAAAAAAATCTGTCCCGATGCTGCTCATGCCAGTGCAAGGAAACTTTGTTCCCTAGAGCTCAGCAAAGTGACACCTTCTGCTAACACAAGAGCAGTGCCAAGACATGCTAAAACGGGAACCAAAGAGGAAATTGAAAGTTAAGTCGTGTTCAGATTTTTATTTTGTAAACAAAAAAGTCCTTCGTTCTGAAGTGGTAAATGTGGAAGTGAAGATTAAATTATGTTCAATTTTACATCACGTGTCTTCAAATTCTTTGGAAAGGTAGAAAGTTGACAAAAATCTTCTGCCTTAGAATTTATTGCAACAGTCATTTCTCTGAGATCTGAAAGCACACACCTCACATATTTTTCTAAAATGCAAATATTTTGCTCCTTGTTTAAAGTGTTTGGAGGCTTAAAATAAAAGCAGATATAAACCACAGTCAAAACCTGTAATATATACTAGCCTCAAAGCATAACTGCATTCAAGATACATTAGTTAAATTTTTGGTCAGCTCAAAGAAATGTTTGTCCCACCATCTGATATTTCTCTCCTAAGAGGAGAAAACTGGTTTCACAGATCCATTCCAGCAAATTAAAAAGTATTAGAACATAATCCAAAATGCAATCAAATCCAAGTGATGATTTAATGCTTATAATGAAAACTAGAGGATATATATCTTCAGATGTTCTTTTCAATAAAAAAACCGATATTCTGCAAGATATTCTGTAATAGTTCAAAAAATTCAGTGCAGACTATTTCTCAATATATGATAGATGTCACAACTCTGATTTTAGTTCATGATGCAACTTTAGCACATCCTGTTTCTACTCATTTACTTCACACAACACGTTTGTTGCAACCACAGAAGCATCTTCAAAAAGTTAAAAACTACTTAATTCTAAGGCAAAACTGCTTTATATGTACCCATTTTACTAGGAGCTGCTGAATCTCTAGGAAAAAAAGATACCTCACCAGCATCCAGGAACAGACAGCACACATTCTACAGATGCAATTAGGAGTATTTTTTTGTGATATAGCTTTCATGGAGGAGAATGCAAATGACACTACCTTTAAGTCCATAAACCCAGCAAATGTAGTTTGCCATCAGTTCAGAAAACTTCTCTGCAAGAGAAGCACTGACAATGATATGACCAAGTCTAATCACCCATGTCCCACAGCGTCAGAGAGCAAGTGCCATAAGTCTGATGGACTTAAAGCACCAACACCCTTTCTAGAAATATTTTATATCTGTTTTAGCTACGAGTAAATGAGTACACTTATATAGTCAAGAGGAGCTGTAGTCAATAAGGTCTTGTGAACACAAGGCAAACTGTGCATCTCAAGGAGAGTACCCAGGCAGGGATATCTAAATTCAGCCCTGCTGTGCAAGCACCTTCACAAACATCACACATTGAATTGGCAGTGGAGAAAACTAACATACATAACCACAGAAAAGTGGCAGACAGGCTTAGACCCGGGTCCAGCCAACACTAGTACAAAGAAGATGATTTTCATACCTTTATTTCATGCTTGCAGCTTTTTGCCTGTGTCTTAAGCACTTATACCTTCTTTCCCTCAGTGTATGTCCACTTGGCAGTAAAAGGGATAAACCAGTCTTACATCAGTGATACTGACAGAAGAGTTGAAACATTTCAAAAAAACACTGTTCTCATAAGCAGCAACGGCAAAATGCCTGAGGCAAAAATGTGTCAAGTTCCAAATTTTAATTATTCAAACTCTGTACTGAAACACTCACGTTCTCTTTTTCCTAAAGCTACCACTTTAATTCCATTTTACTAATGTGAAAAATCTGCAGATCTTCCTCATGAGGAGGAGAATGCTCAGATTAGGAAACTTGCGTGCTTTTTTCAGTATGGGTTTGCATCTCCTTTACGACTGGATTTTCAGCTCAGCACACTGACACGGAAAGAAATGTAACAGAAAAAAAAAGATTTTTTAACAAAGCTGCTATCTGCAGTCAGTTCCTCCCAGGAATGAAACACCCAACTTTCCAGGACAGCACCAGATATATTTGTATAAAATATCTCTGCGATAGAAATGAACAAAAAACCAACAAGGCTTCTTTATGGATTTCCTCATACAAGACATGAAATCCTTCTGTATAGATAGTTGCTATGGTGCAGACTTAAGGGGAAAAAGAGGGGAGATCAGACTTCTTGTTTACAGGTTTCCAATATGCTCCACTTGATCCATCTTGAAATTGAAACCCTTTAGCTTCCTGTCTTAAGGCTGTCAGTAGAGAACAAACACAGTGTTAGCAACTTTACAAAGCCTCCACATGTTCTGCACAGAGGTACAGAAAAACATCCACGTGGATTAGGCAACAGACAGGAGAGGCAATATAGTTTCGAAGAGAATAGAAGCCATACTAAATCCTGAAAGATTTATTCAAGGGAAAAGAGACTTACTCTGGGAATGAAATGCCAGATTATCTCTGAACATTGTCAACACTTCACCACAATGTAACACTGCATGGATCTATTAAAAATAAACCATTTTGAAATTCTCAGGCAAAATCCTGATTCTTCTGAGAACTTCTTACAAAGGTTTTATCCCAACAGGTATGCCTGTCTATTTACAGACTCAAGAAGAGTAAGACAAAGACACTTTGGGTAGGATTAAACTTGCAAGTAAGACACCTAAACCATGCAGTCCTCTACAGTCAAAAAGCCTACAGAGAGATTCAGCTTACTCTACAGCAGACATTTGAGGTCTAATTCAGGTACCTAAACATAGGTAAGTGCTGTCAGTTTAAATGTCCCGGCAGTTTCACCTCAGTTCTAGTTACCTCTCCTGTAAACCTTGTATCCATCAGCATTATGCAATTTTTACCAGCTTTAGACATCCTAGTTGGCACCTAGTTCAGGCATGTGACCAGAGGGCTACTATCCAGGCCCCAATGACTCTACCAAGGACATTTTCACCAGCTTCGAACACAGATAGCATAGAAACTTGGTGCAAAAGTATAAAACTTAAA
The DNA here is from genome assembly GCA_013400575.1 of Peucedramus taeniatus. Classification (NCBI taxonomy): domain Eukaryota; kingdom Metazoa; phylum Chordata; class Aves; order Passeriformes; family Fringillidae; genus Peucedramus; species Peucedramus taeniatus. Next base: position 28,678 of record WBNO01000410.1, read on the forward strand.
TGTTCTTCATCAATCATGAACAGAATGCATTCTTTATTCTTTTGACAATTTATAAGAATATAGCTATCACTTGTTGAATACTCTGGCTGCTCTTTACTGTGGTTTGGGGGCTATGCAAGAGATTTGCCTTTGCAGGTACTTCTTTAGGGTCCCATGTTTTAAAGAAGCTGCCAAATGTAATTTCTTCCCATGATCCCTTAGTCACTTGACAGAAGATTAGACCAGAACCTTTTTGCCACAACCTTCTATTTAACCTGTCTGCATGAACTGCCTTAACCAACTTTTTTTTCAGTATGGTGCAAGAAACCAACTCATACAGGACAGACAGGTTAGTTCTCCCATTTGGTCAGTGACCAGTCTGGTTCTGTCATATATTGTGCTTCCACTAAACATCCAGGGTGAGTTAGAAGCAACTACCTGATCCAGGATAATTCCAAGGTTTAGGAAATAAATGATGCAGTGTTTCTAAAAAAAGTACAAAATTCCCTTCACGGACAGAGATGCCTTTAAAGACCTCCAGAGGGAGATCCTGACTAATTTTTAGCATTTAAATTGCTTTGAACATCCATCTTAAGCATCATCAGTGACACCACCAGCACCTTGTTACAGCCTGGATATTCAGCTCAGTCAAGTCAGGAATTCAAAACTCAATAATAAATAGAAAAGGAAACAAGCTCTGTGACAACTTTCAAATTCTATGGCAGTTTTCTTGCTCTCTTTAAACTGCCATTTATTTATCCCCTGCCCCCAGTGTTTCTGTTTGCCTTAATCTATCTATTTCTCTTTCTTTACCTGCTTACTGTTTGCATAAAGTGTAAAAATATTATTTTCCATATTGTCACATATGCCTGGAAAATTTAACTAATGCCCCAAACTATTTATCTCCCACTGTTAGCAAACAGCCTAAACTGAAACAGCAGCATCTAATCTGTATTTGTGCTACCACAAGCACCACTAGAAATTTGAAGAAGAAAAAAATAATACACTGGAGGGTACTGGCCTAGACTTCTTTCCATTATTTTTTTTTGTTCTTCCATCTTCTGGGATTTGTTTCCATGGGAAGACAGTAATCTGCTGGCTGTTAACCCAGAAGCCCTCCTGACTGTGTTCTGCTGACAGAAATCAGACCTTCACTAAGGCCAGAATGGGACAGAAAACCTACTAAGTTTTAAACACTAGAGAAAGCATTACTCCTTCATATTTACAGGCACACTTTCCCATTTATTTAACAAGCATCAGAATGATTCTGCTACTGTAGCTATATTCCATTTCTCACATCTTAGAGATAAAGGATACTGTGCAAGAAAGGCATCCAAGTGCTTCTATAGCTATACTCCTTATACACAATCCACCCATAAGTAAGAATATTTAAGAGAGTCACATAGTTCCCATGGAGAGAGAGCTGAGATCTTGTCAGATTCTATTCCAAATCTACTGAAAACAGAAGAGCTTTTGCCAAGTCAATTTTGGCAAGTGTTTCCAGCATTATCCTGTCTTGCCAAACAGCATTTAGATTTTGCTGGACTTATTTACTTGTTCAGTATTCTCAGAGAAGTGGAACTATTTGTTGCTGCAGAGAATTTGGCTTACTTTGAAGACCTGGAACAACATTTGAAAGATGAATCAGAGACTGACTAACTTAGGAATTTGATCTGTTAACCTCAGCTCATAGCAATAGAGCATGCTCAGTGTTAGAAGCAATCCACAGTGCAGCTATTTCAGGTCTGAGACCTGTCAACTCTTTGAACTCCAAAATGACACTTTTAACATGCTGTTTTTACATAGCCAAGTTCTATCCCTCTCAAAAATACCATCCAACACAAGCTGTAAGATGACGCAGACAATCCTCTTTAGGGGTCAAACCAGCACAACCATGTTTTATTGAAAAAAAAGAAAACAAACCATCAGCATTCTTTGCTGACTGCATGGTGATGAATCCTCTGAAGGCTTGATTTTCAGAAGACATCAAGCATCCAGACACAAAGGTACATCTCTTTAGGACACCCTAAGTTAAAGGCTGATCCCTCTCATGCTGTTGTCCACACACTCACTCCCCACAGAGCCGGTCAGTGCTCTGCTTCCACCCTGTCAGTGAGGCATGCAGGAATGCTTTTGATCAGATGCATCAGAGGTACACTGGTGACATATTTTGCCTGACAGAGTCATGCTCCACTGCTCAACACGGAAAATGGACTGAAAATATTTAAGTATTTCAAAACTGTTATCTGCAGCACTTGTTTTCAAGCTTTTGGTTCTGTTTCTCCCATGCTTGCCCATTCCACATTTTCAGCTTTACTAGCTTGCTTTTTCTCTTTTTTCTATTTCTTTGCTAAGCCAGACATTCATTCTTCATGCCTCCTTCTATTCCCCCATCTCCTGAAACTGCCCACTGCCTTGCAATAGACAGCAACCTTGCCTTCCCTTTTCCAACACAGAAGCTATGTACTAGGTCATAGCCATGGTCCACCTATCCGCAAAGCACATACTGCCTTGAAAAAGTACAAAATACCACTTAGGCTTACATAGTGTCCCTTTTCTAACTCCTCACTGTTATAAATTCAGCCTGGAGGGTATGTAACCATACCCTACACTTCTGGTTTCTAAACATGCACATATATGTATTTTGGTTGCATTCAAGGTGAATGGTACCACCCTGCTTCCCAAGAGATACAAGCAATGTATGACCCTATCATATGACCCGTTCCCATCTTCATTGTACCTTTCCAATATTTATTCACTTGCAAGCTAGCAGGAATACCTAAGGATTTCTCTAGAGAAAAAAACAAACCAAGAGAAAATAAAGAATCAAAGCCTACCACTCTCCGCCCCAGGGAAGCATACCACTCAGTGACTATTCTTCACTGATAGTTTTAAATCTGTTCACCAGGTACATCATATCTACACTTCACTATTTCAATTTTTTCTATCAGGATGTTTGGGCTGCCAAATCCAATATCACTGAATATATCATAAAGGCTAGTGTTTGTATGAGGCTATCAATCTGCCTGATTTAACATGAAATAAAATAAATAGACAATGTAACAAGTGAGTTCCATTTTCTGCTAGCATCTACTCAACTTACCTACTTTGGTCCAAGTCCTGACAGTCTATAAGCAGTCATAAACCCTACTCACCCAGTTAAGCCCTGGCACAATTTAGTTTCCCATCTGTAATCTGGAGTACACTAATTTTAGATTACCAATCCACAGAGTTTTTTTATATTACTGCTCTCCAATTCCTTGATACAAGTTATTGGCATCTTCTAAGCTGTGTCCTATTTTAATAGCTGCTGTTTAACATCCTCCTGGATTGCTAAAGTTGAAAGAATGCCATCAACATTTGTATCTGACTACGCCTCAGCTTTTTAATCACAAGTCTGACAAGTCTATGGAGTATTGTCTTTAAGCACTACTATGTAATTTTGACTTCTACCTCATCATGAGCACCAACATTAAAATCTTTTTGTGTCTAATAAAAGTCTTTCTTTCTTTTTCTGACTGTCCAGCTGTCCTCCCTCCATGACATTTTCTTACTAATTTTATACATTGCTTCATTATCTGCTAATTTATATTCATGGAATAAAAGCTGACAGACATCTATTTAGGGATTTCTTCTGGCAAGAGGAAGGGGAAGAATATTTTAAAGCACTGTTTCCACCTCTATTCTCAGACATTTTATCTTTGCTATCTCCCTTGATTATGGATTTTTCCAGGACTAGTAAGATTTTTGTAAGCCATTCAAAAGTGATACACTTTTTCAGTTCATATTTCATCTTTCCCCTTGTGTTGTTCAAAAGCCTTCTACCTTTTGAATTTCTTCCTTTGAGGAAAAAATATTGAATTAATCTGACTACAAACAGACTTCTGTGAGCACAGATACATACACCTGAGGTAGTTATCCCAGACCGACTTTGAAGCTAAAGGAGAGAAACAAGCAGAGCAACTGGGGACAACTCATCCCGTTCCTAAATGCATATCTAAAATAAAACATATAAAATTGCCATGTAAAAGGGCCTCTCATTCATTAATGTAAGCCTAGAACAGTGCAGCTCAGATATATTTAACTGCAGCACAGCTGTAATATGTTCAACAATATGAATGCTTATCATAGGTATTTCCTACCAATTTTCATGAACAATTAGAACCCCACAGAGTATTTAAAGGTAATGATAACCACACTAATCCACTGTGGGACAGAAAAATTACATTTCCAGTGGACTTCCACCTTAAGATACGACCATATTTATTTTCAAAATATTAATAATTCCTATTAGTTTCTTTGTGAAAAAGCTTATGTATTGATAAAATAAGCATTTCTGAGGTACTTCACTGATTCACAGATACCTGTATCATTGACCTGTCAATGGCTGCCACCTTTGCTAAGAACTGTACATCTGCAGGGTCATAGCCCTGGGCCTCATCTAACAAGCTCTGCAGAATATATACAGTCATTTCAAGTAAGTCTGACCTGTTTCTTTCAAGTATTTCTGAAGATGCTTCTGTACATTCAAGTTTCTCTAAGAAGAGCTGGAGAAGGTTTAGCAGATAGTACATTGTGCCAACTATGCAGAGCCATGCTGCTTTATACGCTTTTCCCTCTGCTCCTAGTTAGGTCTTGCCCTTGCCCTGTAAATCTAGGACCTAAGCCAGTTTCCTTGCTTTCCATGTATTACATAGAAGCTCCAGTTACTGGCTGGAGTATCCTAAGGGACATCACAACTCAAACAAAAGACCAAACCCCTCAAAGCAGGTATGATTTCAAGGAGTAACAAGTAAGTGTGTCTCACATAGGGTTTCTGCCATTTCATCACTGTTTAGTTAAAGCTGTTAAAACCCCTCTGTATGTTTTGAAAACATTTCAGGATGTTGATGAGGAACATTTATAGTTAGAGAATTAATCACTGCTATGAAATCCAGCATCACATCAGATATCTAGAAAGGCTTCAAGGTTACATAGCTTTTAACAATCAAAATAGAGGAACTTCAAAGATCATTCTTAGCCTCCATAAATTAAATTGCTGACACACTAATAAGATCCTTGCTCTAAAGGAACAGCAGCATTTGTACCTAATAGTGGTAGACTAAGTATTCAGGTGCTTTATTTTTAAACATCTGATTTCTGAGCAAGAGCTTCAGATAAGCACATATTCCATTGAACAGTGTCATCATCTACAGGCAGAATGCTAGCAACTAACTGTATTAAGAAATTCTAGAACACAAGGCTGGTTTACTCCGCACAGCATGCACATCTAGGCAAAGGGTAGGAAAAAACCCAAGCCATTTGCACTGATTATTTGCCTCTCTCTTCTCCTTCTTCCCTGATATAGGTGTGTGTGGGTATACACATATGTATACACACACTAATAAAAATACAAGGCAGAGTTTATCAGCCTTGTATAGTGGAACTTCTTAATACAATTAGTTTCAAGCATACATATATAAGAATATATATATAAAGGAACATTAAGAATACACAAGTTATTATGCAGAATGGTGAAAATCTTTCTGGAGGAAGTAAAATGTTTTCACTGTTCTGCACAGAACAAAGCAGCTTCCCCAGAAATAGCAGCAGGCATCTGAAATGCAGCTATCAACTCTGCAAAGTCAACACTGCAATATGAAATATTGCAATGTTAAAAAAATGCAATGTTTTAATATTGCATATTATGCAAAATATGCATATTATTATGCGTTAAAATTATGCATAAAATATTACGCGTTTTTCATATTGCAATATGAAATATGCAATATGAAAAATCCTATTCTGTAAGTATACAGAAAGTGAGGAGGGCAAGAGGAAAAAGAGTATTATAAACATTACTGTAAGAACATCTGTTAACAGCCTATGGCCTTCAGCAGAGTGAACAAACTCTTCCCCAATCTTTTACTACAACAAAATAGTTAAAAAGGTTGTTGACTGATTAATCTTTTATTTCTGAGACCAAGGAAAAAAGTTTGAAAAGGATTGAAAAAGTACAAGTCCATAATGTAGAATAATAGCATTACAGAACAACTGGAAGTGGGAGTTATTTCATGTACAGGCTGTGATGAAGACAAAAGCAAGCAGTTTAAGTTGCATCTAATGAATACAGGTGAGTCAAGGAAAGGCAAAGAGATGAGAGATATGGTGGAAGCAAAGAGACAGATCTCTGCACAGCATCCTGGAGAGCTATAAGCAAGTCCTCTGTCCTTACACAAAAAGAGTTATAAAAGGAGTGCAGTCAAGAAGACAATGGCTCAGAGCCCCTCTAGGTCGATGCTCCAAGACCTACTACTGACTGAAATACACCTGGATGCCCAAAGAAGATTGCAAAAAAACTGCCCTGAGCAATATCCCTCTCTTCTATTGCTAGTCATGCCTTGCTACAGGCAGAAGTTCTTGAATTAAATTTCTATGCTCTGCACTATGAAAGGAGGTATGTATTTAATCAAAGGATGTACAAGGAAGGGGGGAAAAAAATACTTCAGCAATACAAGACAAAGTTACAGAAAGTATTTCCAATTTATTCACAAGAAAAATCCAAGTGCCAATAACAGGAAGCCTAAACTGGAGGAAAATGCCGGCTATCCATATTAAATTAAGAGATGTATTGTTAAATAAAAGCAGCTATGTTGACATCCACAGCTAAAAAGATGCCTCAAGCTATCATCTGGAAAAACACTATGTCACTGCATGGCACGTGGCTTCCTTCCCATATCCTTTGTTCATTTATTTGTTTCATAAAAACTATTTGAAGCTTTAGGAAAAAACCAAAAGAGCCTGTGCATGACAATAGAAAATAAATGGTGTTCATGCATCTTGGTCTGTAAATTCCTGCTTAAAGGGAAAAAAGTTATATGCCAAATTCAACTCAATTCACTTCAACTCAAAAGAATCATCCTTTCTAATTCAGATTTTTTCAGTGATACAAGGTTAGTTCATCTTCTTTTATTCTGTTTCTAAAAAACATTGTTTAATGCCTATTTCACATATAATTAACAAAGAAAACTTCTCAAGAAACAGGGTGATTAAAACTCACTTTTCAAGCAAAGAGTTAAAGCACGTATCTGAACAATATATGTTTTTGAGTGCAGCTTGAGTAGGAACAGCAGCTCAGCACTGAAAGCTTTCCATTCACATCATCACCTGTATTTTATTCATAACAAGTGCATATGTAGGCAGATGGGTTGGGCCATTTCCAACAGCTGCTCTGTCATTTTAAAGATGATTTCCATAAACAGCATGCAGATGTAAATAGTGCTGGTTGACTTTCCTCTTCTATTTCCCTCCTTCCTGGTTGGCAGACACATCTGCAGAGCCAAAACCAAGATCCCTCAGACAAGACCTGTTCTTTTCTTTCAAACAGGGCTGGGGAGTGAAGAAACTTTTTAGGAATACATTGTTAATTCCGCAGATGTGTGAAGAAGGCTTGACTTGACCTATCCAAATCTGAAAGCCAGGGCCTGAAAACAACACCCTGTCTCCTCAGGGAGAGTGTGACCTCAACAAGTACCACATAAGACAACATACACCAGTATTTAAGGTAAGACAAAGCTAGCAGCCAGCTGCTATTTCAGACAGAAAATAAGGGCCACTGCTCTAACACTCTTGTATTGGGTTTGCATGGCCAGGTTTTGGTAGCAGTGGAGACTAAAAGGGTGGCTTCTGTGAGAAGCTGCCAGAGGCTTTCGCCATGTTTGGCAAAGCCAATGACAGCCAGACCCTCTGTTGGTCAAGACAGAGCCAGTCTGAGAAGGTAGTAGTGCCCCACGATAACATTTTCCTTTAAGAAGGAAAAGAAGTTACTGTGCAAAAATAATTTGGCTCAAAGAAGAGAGTGAGAATATGCAAACACCAAGGTCAGTGGAGAAGGAGAGCGAGAAGGTGCTCTAGGCACTGGAGCAGAGATTCCCCTGCACTCTGTGGGGATGCAGAGATTCACCTGCAGCCCATGGAAGAGACCCACAGCTAAGCAGGTGGAAGCCCAAAATATGCTGTGACCCTGCTGGAAGTCTGTGCTGGAGCAGGCTCCTGGTAGGGACCCACAGACCCATGGAGAAAGGAGCCCATGCTGGAGCAGGGATTCCTGGCCGGATTTGTGACCCTTTGGGGGATCAGGCTGTGCCTGAAGGACTGCACCCTGTGGAAGAGTGATCCATGCTGGAGCAATTCATGAAGAACTTAAGTCCCTGGGAAGGATTCACATTGGAAAAGTTCCTGGAGAACTGTCTCCCATGGGAGGGATCTCACACTTGAGCAGGTGAAAAGACTCTCCCTGAGCATCATCAGGAACAATCTGTGATGAATTGATCATAGTCACCATTCTCCACCTCCCTTTGCCACTGAGGGGGGAGAAGGCAGACCCTGGGAAGGACAGGGGAAAAGGTAGACTCCTGGGAGAAGTGGGGAAAAGGCGCTTTTAAGCTTTGTTTTACTTCTCATTATTCTGCTCTAATTTTGAATGGTAATAAATTCAATTAATATCCCCAAGTCAGCTCTGTTTTGCCCATAACAGTATTTGGTGAGTGATCTCTTCTTATCCTTATTTCAACTCATGAGCCTTTTATTTTATTTTCTTTCCCTGTCCAGTTATGGAAGGCAGTGATAGAGCAGCTTTCATGGGTGCCTGGCACCCAGACAGGGTCAAACCACCATAAATTCTGCTGAAGTTTAGCCCTAGCAGTTTTTAAGAGGTAGCTGGCAGAAGAGCAGGTTATGTGTCTGAAACTGCTTTTTACAAAGAAAACTCATGTGCATGTAGTGTGATTAGAGAGGCTGAAGAAAACAGTCCCAACATATTACTACATTTTCCAAGAGGAAACATGCTGAACTTTGAGACGGTACGTAATTCAGGAAGAAGAGTAATAGAATGGGTATTGAAAGAATTTCCTGCCAAAGCACAAATATTATCAATATGTAAATCTTCACAGGAGGTACTTAATGCTTTTGATATTAAATACTCTGCCTATGCAAGTCTTTTCCTATTGCTCAATCCTCTTCAAAACTATTGTGAAGCTTTCCAGATGAGAAGATTATGTCAAGAATCCTCTGCCTAGATGGCATTTCTCAAGTACATCCAAGTCTCATAAATTTCATTACAAGTTCACTTAAAAAGTTCTCGCAGTTTTCAATAAAGCCAGTTTTAAGCCCAGAAATACTCCTCTAAGCACTTGTTATTTGTTAAACCACAACTCTGTTCATTACTGTTCTACTTTGTCAGCAGTAACTCCCACCTCTATCATTCACAAATGTAACCTGACTGTTGCCCGTAATTCCCATTTTCCGTCCGCCATAAATACCAAAAATTCAGTTACTTCTAGAACCCATGTAAGCCATACCCTGAACAACTACCTTGCCCTTGAAATAAATTTGCAATTATTATAAGTCAAATGCTGTATTTGTTGAATTTTCTTTTTCTGAGTTCACTACAAGCTTTTCAGAGTCACTTAGAGTGGCAAGAAAAGGTTTTTGGAAACCTCTGCCCATTTCACCTGCTCCATCTGCAGATAAAAAATCATCAACCTAAAATCACAGCTTCGTCAGTATCTGTCCTAATTTCAAATCCATACACTATCCAACTAAACCATCATCTTTCAAGATATTTACAGCCAAATAAATAACTGGCTAAGAAGATATGTCTTCTGCCTTCCTACATTTTAATTAGCAAGCAACTCAAAGCAACTAAAAATGCCCATCCCTCTGCCCTCCTCTTCTGTCTTCCCATGTGACTCCCTGCCCACATCATCTAAATTCCACTTTGATGCCACTGGTGTTGAATCAGACTGTAAATCCTTTTTGGGAGACCTCATACCTTACTATGAACAAGAAGTGTGCAAGATGATGTACAGTGCTAATCCTAATGGGACCTTCAAGCATTACTGAAATACAATGTAATTTGAACCTGACAAGTATACAAATTTTCACTGAATGCTATTTGCAAAACACAGATCAGTAAGGTTTCCCAAATATAAAATATGGGGGTTTTGACATTGCAGACACTGTTTTACCTACCTACATGACAATAATCCTTTGTAAGAACTCTGACCAGGATAGTAACTCCTTTACCAAAAAAGTCACAAAGTCTGGAAAGTCCTAAGGTATCTGTATCTTATGTGAAATATAAAGGGACAAGGTAATGTTTAGATTATGTCCTCTCATACTTTTATACATGCACACAAACACATTTGAGAAAAAAGGATACAAACAACAAGAAAAAAACAATTAACAAAACAACTCATTTTACCAAAAACATAGATATTTAACACATGTACCAAGCAGACGCATATCTTCTATATGTTCTCTCAAGAAGGAATTCACTAGTGCTTTTATCATCAACTTTAATCAGTTATGTGCTACAACCTCACTGCTCTTTTTCTGGTATGATAGCAATCACCCTTAAGTAGTGTCCCAATCACATAAATTATTCTCTATCTCTTATGGTCATTATTTTAGCAACAGGGTTCACCCACACATATAATTAGTTGGCAGGACTGGAATCTTGAAATTGCCTCAATTGACTTCTAGAAAAGTATGAAAAGTATGAATCAACTTTTAGCACTTCCTCCTTTTTTTTTTTTTTCCTTGAAGGGAGGGTGAAGGGGAAGATCACTGAACCTCAACCTCAAACAGCTGAGATGCTATGATACATCAGAGGTAAGCCTGGATACATGAAATCCCCCTGACCTCAGCATCATTTTTCAGGGTTGGTCCTCGAGGAAAAATTAATTTTTAACACTTCCCCCTCCCCCAGTTTTGCTTACTGGTGAATTTCTAGTTTCTAGAAGTCCTTTAAGTGATTATTTCCTACAAGAATAGCATTTCAAATTCTAAATGAACCCCTGGAGAGACAATAAAGATGTGAAATAATCCTGTGAAAACTTTCAAGCAGAGTCTAAAATCAAAGCCAAGCAACCTGTACAAATAAGCAACTCTGAAAACTTAGAACTGAGTCTGCAGTTAAAAATAAAACCTGATTCCATTTTTGATTCTTCCTAACACAGATTGGATGATTGGTAGGTATTAAGACACAGACATCACAAGAAAGATTAAGTAGTATATAGAGAAACTTGGCCTAATTCGTATGCCTGTAATAAATGAAATAAAAGTTTTAAACAGACAGCTATGTTTTAGGTGTCAAACATTTCATGACGTCTGTGGCAGTTGGCAGCTGCAAACATCCGACTGAAAGCCCCATCTGCTGCTTCACAGCTTCCAGTCGAGGATGTTTACAGTCGCTCACTGTCAACAGCAATACACATTCCTTGGCTGTTTATTTTATATTATTAACGTGCAGAAACCTCCAAGCAGGTTAGTTAAGATCCACTACAACTCCTGTTGCTGTGTTGCTGCCTGCAGATGTACACCGGACTAGTTTTATAGTATTTACTAATAAAATAATGTAAAACTTCCAGAGGAACATTTGCAATCAGCCAGGTGTATTTCCTATTCAAGCATTACACTTCTAGTATTATGTTGCCTGTTTTACACCCAGTAAGAATTAAACAAAAATGTATCAAAAGAGCAACTTGCTTCCACTGTTGTATTTGTTTTTGTTCTCCAAGAGACTTGACCAATCCTGTCACATTCACACAAAAACCGCATTACTCTACAACAGAGTTCACTTATCAGCACAGCAACTAAAGATAGTAACCGGCACAAAAATTGAACCAAACCCTTCCTAAGGGTATTTCACTAAAATCTCTGGGATGGCTTCCTTCCCCTCAGAAAAGTAGGTGCAAGGAAATTATATTATATTAGAAGTTAGCTTATACAATATTTGCTTCTAAATAAAACCATGGAAAAAAACCCACCACCCAGACCACAGGGGACTGTGGGGAAGAAGGAAGAAGTTGAATAGCAAGCTCTGCAAAGGCTTCAATAAAGTTAAAGATTTCTACAAATTATCTGAGCTAACCAGCTGCTGCTACACTTCACATGGAGTTGGCAGAATGGCATTTCTCACCAAATGAAAAAGCCAAAAAGATTTGGCACAACAGCATCTCAGTTGTACAGTTCTGCTGTTTGTTTTTTGTTCTCCCATTTCCTTATTAAGTTAATGATGGGGAAAATTAAAGATTAATCACTCAACTATTTTTCTGAAGTCATATGAAACCGCAGCAGGCAAGCAGAGCGATTATATCACTCTAATTAGAAGGTGTTTTTCCTTGAAACTTTCTTACCCCCAAATGAAATTACCACACTGTAAACTGAGTAGGTTATGAAAAGACTGTAGCTGGAACGCAGAAGCCTGTGGCGTATTTACTCAAACTGATAAGTGTGAAGGATCTCTATAAATCACTTTCAAAACTCAGGGTTATATTTTCTATACTAAGGTTAAGAAAATTAATCTTTCAGGCAGCAGGTGAAAACAAGCAGAATTATGCTAGGGCCTTACCCTTTATTCAGTATAAACTTCGAGCTACTAAAGCTTCCTAGGGAATCACATTTTCTCAATGGTTCAAGTCACTAAGGAAACAAAGCAAACTTTATCAGTGCTGCACAACTCCACATTCCAGGAATTCCTAGCACTTGGCATCTATATACCACACCAGAGCCACAGTATCCACTCACCCTCTCCTTAGGAGAGCAACCATAACAAGCCATGAAACTCTCAGTAAGGTCCCCAACTTTACACAAAGTTGGCAATATGAGGAGGTAGTGGCCTTTCCTGTGTGAGATCTACTGAAGAACAGGACATAAGAAAGTATATTTACTATAACAATACGTAGGAAAAAAAGGAAAAGAGTTCCTCTCTTGGCAAGTCCCATCTTATTTACCACAAGCCAGCTAATGAATACACTTAAACCTTGTAAAACAATATGCAGATAGTAATAAAAATAAAAATTAAAAAAAAAACCCAAAAAAAACAACAAAACCAAAACAAAAAAAAAAAACCAAAAAAAACCCCACAAAACCAAACCAAACCAAAAAAAACCACCAAAAATCCCTCAAAGGCAAAATACTGATTGCAGAATGGAATTATTTCAGCCTAATTACACTTACTCATGACACTAAAATTATAATTTCATTTGTAAATATACTGGCCTAATATCCACACCACCTTAAAGAAGGAAAATGTAGGAAGGCTATAAAATGGAATTAATTAGATGAAGGACATTATATCAGCAACTACATGCAATTCCATTCCATATATGGCTACCTTTCCATTTTAAAAACACAAACAGATTATAGATTATATCTGTGTGAAAGTCAAAAGAAGGTCAATCTAAAACTGTGAGGCACTTTGTCACACAGTATGGACTGTTATGCAGGAGAAGGCAATGAGTTGTCTTTACCACTCTGATGTTTAATTTGTAAAGTATTCTTACAGAGATGTTTAGTTAGAAAGTGCCCAAGACTCAAAAAGCAATCAACAGGACTTGATACATGCTGGTCTTGATAAGGTGAAACATACCTGAACAGGTAAAATACAGGAAGACAAAAAAAAAACATTCAAACATTTCAATGCCTTCATGAATTTATAGCTCATGTCCCAGGAGGAGAAAGGGGCAAACTGGTAGCACTTAAGCCCTGTTCTGTGAATAAAAAGGCTTTGCACTGTTTTTCTCTCATTCCCCTGAAACTTCTAAGTCAGATGAATGGATTATTGGTGACAAAGAAAGAACTACAAAAACAAACAAACAAAGCAACTAAACCAAAACTTGCCAAGTGCTCCTAGAATTCAAAAACAGAGCTTCTACCTTTTCTGTTACCTTCCATACAGACGGGGTGACAGGGTAACTTAGGTAAATTAGTTTTTAATAATATCAGATTAACAGTGGAATATCAACAGATGAAAATGCAAATTAAAAGCTACATAGAATTTGAAAAAACTTAACTTATGGCAATTATTTCCTAAGTTGCTTTATAGCTCGCTTGTCAAAAACTTTCAGATCATTATTAAATATGGGAAAATATTATTCCTCCTCTTCCTGTCACTGACAGCACAGGAAGATTAAGCACACATTACTTATATGAACTCAAGTTCACAGCTGTTATGATACAGCATGAGTATCTCCAACTGTTGCAGATGAATCCAATTCTCCCAACTGCATTTAAGCCCTAAAATGCCTGAAGCAAAGGCTCCCCCTGCACTAAGAAGGCAGTTACAGACAAGCAGCTGAAATTACGCACCAAATGAGACACAAACATCCAAACATTTGGGAACGAGATGTCAAAACTCTTGGTAAAATCATGAACAACATGTAGTGCCTAGTTTTCTTGAGCCTCTTCCCAAAATTCTCTCCTCAATGTCTAATCATTAAAGACTTTAATAAGCTTCTAATCCACCCAAGTGAATGAATACTACAGTGCACTTCATTAGCAATACATCTGGCAATAAAAAGCCCAAGAACTTACTTCTTGCATATCAGCTGATCCTACTTCAGTCCCCTTCATAAGAGATACCCACACCTCCAGGGAGAATTACATTCTTCGTCGGCCAAAGACTGCTCCTCAGATTTCCAGGAATCTGTATCACATACATGAACAGAAGTTATTCTAATTCCAGAAGTTCAGCAGTTCAGATCGCATAGTTCTCATGATTAGGACTGTCTGCAAGAAGTCAGATAGCTTCTAGCAACCATTATTACAACTGTGTCCTTTTCTGGCAGTGTCATTTAAAACAGAATGTGTTTAAAGTGACACATTATTGCTGAATGCAGCTGTCTCTCAATTCGTGTAGATAAAGGTTAACTGCTAAGGCAGCATAAGTATTCAGAAACAACACTGAAGAATTTAAATTTCCCACCAGAGGTAGGTATAATGACTTCTAATTTATTATATTAAGAAATGTACAGATTACGCAACAAAAACCAACCACATACTCAATCTCAGATTTAACATGATTTCAGAAAAGCAAAATCCCCAGAGCCTTTAGAATGGAGAATTTCTTCACGCAATCATTCTAGAGGAGGAAGGACACTGAAAACTCCCGTGAAGATAGATGAGCAAACAGACACACAAGACAGAACTACAATATTACGCAAAACCCAAAGAAACAGAGATTGAGAAGAGCATAGAAAAAACAAAATAAGGAGAACCAAAGTAAACCAACCTAAAGCAGAGAGAGAATACACACATGACAGTTCTGAAATCTAAGCTAAGAGCACACAACAAAAGCAAAAGAAGTGCAGGATGTATTAACAGAAATGTATATACCCAAAACATATTATTTATCAATTTGCACTCCTGACACCTGTACTTGAACCCATTCTGGATGTGCCACATGAAACAAAGATGCCTTTGATAAACACATCTTCACCAACCAGCTGCAGGAACAAGGGAAGGCTAAAGAGGAGTATGAGCACTATTTATGTTCTGCTATAGCATCAGTGAACAGTACAGTGCTGTTTACTCTTGTCCATGTCAATTCATGAGGAAATCACTGTGAAGCCTGCAAACCTTAAGTACTGGCCACAAAGGAAGATGCAACACATTCAACTGTTCTTTGGTATCAGCTGGTAGAAGTGGGCGACACCCAGGTAGTTCAAAGCATTTCTCTCTCCTTGTCGGCAGAGCCAAGTGCCATGCCAGTTGCCATTCCACGAGCGGTGCAGCATCCAGCCTGAAGCTGTGCCTAACTATACACTGCTGAGTCACCTCCCAGTGCAGAACCATTAAGTTTGTGGCTTCCCATGTCAGATAAATACAAAGACCATGTACTGGGTCAGCAAAAGAATAAAGAGCATATATTAGACCAGAAAACAGTCTCCAATGGTAGTAACTTCTCTTAGTTTTATGGGAGAAGGATTGTCCAAGGGAGCATAACATAACAGATCCCAAGCTTAGCAAAGATCATTTACTTAGCTTTAACAGTGTGAACAAAATACCTACAGCATTTACAACTCATTCAGCTGCACTGTTCATTTCAAAGGCAAAATACAGCTGCAGTGATAAGCCTCTGGCACAGGGGACACATTACAGTTACGGCACATACCTGAGATCCCTGCACACAGGAGCAGACATATGTTGGGCTGACCAGAACCATGTTCAAACACAAAATTCTGCCCCAATCCTCCAAGAACTTCTAGAACACTTTCATCCAGTATTTTGCAAACAGTCTCCTAACTCACATTTCTTATTTCCTTTATTCGGGACATGTAATCTGTGCTGAAGTCACATCCCTGGGAAACTATTTTATACCCTGTTGTACTCTTGAGAAAAGCAGGGACTTTGATACAGCCCAGTGACTACGCACACCTCACAAGTTACAAGTTTACCCTCATATTTCCAATTTGAGGTTCAGTTTGTTAATGCAGGAATCATTTCTGCTTGCCTATAGGTAGGACACTGCACTCATCCCAGACTCCCTGCAAATACAGGGAAGGCCATTTTTTACTTCCCATCACTCCTTTCTTCATTTAGAGCTCAATCACAAAACTGGGATATAAAGACTCTCAAAATAATTAGCACAATCATAATGTTTGTCCTACTCCTTGATCTCCAGTAGATCAAAACAAATACAGCCTCTGACCACAACACTATTGCAACTTAATGTTCTCCACAGTGAACTGCACAAGCCCCAGATGTTGCAGAAGAGCCTGCAAGGCTGCAGCTTACACATCCTTACCCATGAAGTTGTGCAATGCATTGATTACTCGTCTCAAAGATACTTAACATTACCAGAAATTAGTTCTGGAGAAAGAGAGACTACTGGGTACTATGTGAAACAAAACATCCACTAAAAGTGTGCAGAAAGCAACTTTATTAAGAACACCATGAAAAACAAACAGCAACATTTAAAGAACAAAACTAAGAGTTCATGTGCAGCAAATGCACTAAACTTTGCACACATACTGACTGGGGCAATGCACCTACTCAAGTCCCATTCGTCATTTATTTCCAACAGCCTCCCCTTTTTTTGGGTGTGACCAGACTTAAGAAATGAGGGAACAGAATGAGGCTGAACATCAGTAGTTAAACACTTGCTTGTTCCTACAGTTTGAAATTAAACATTCTGACCTATCAGATAAAATGCTGACATCACATTGACAGGGCCATGAACCTCCTGAATCTTGTTAATGTTAACCTGTATCCTCATCACCCTGAAAAGGTCTTTCCTCCCAACTTCTCAGAAGCAGAAGTTACAAGAGACTAATAAACACATGACAAAAAAAAAAAAAAAACCC
>WBNO01000410.1:50962-72269 GCA_013400575.1 Peucedramus taeniatus
GGAAAAAGGACTTGCGAAGAAGCTGAGTGACGTCCCCGGCAGGGGGTCCGGAGAGAGGAGTTGGTGGAGACCAAAAACCTCCCTTGAGTCGCCCTTACGTCTGTTTTGGATTGTAGGGAACACCAAGTCCCTAACATACCCAAGAAGTCAGCAGAAGAAATAGTAATGATAACTCAGAGGTGAAAACCGCCACCTTGGGGTTTCGCTGTCTTTTCCAAGGCTATCATGGAATTACCGGGATTTGGGATCACCCGGTCCGACCGTCCCCCCGGTCCTGCCACTGTAACCCTGAACCACATCAGCCAGCGGCACAACCGGACACCAGCTGAGCACCTCCAGGGATGGTGCCTCCACTGCCTCCCTGGGCAGCTATTCCAGTGCCTGACCACCCTAATAGTGAAACATCTTTTTCTGTTATCTAATCTGAATCTCCCCTGCCTCACTCTAAGGCCACTGCCTCCAGTCTTCTCACTATGTTAGGCTCTTTTGGTGACACACAAGTATGCACCGCTCGGTCCTACCCTGTAAATCACAGTTATGCACTTCAAAACTGGATATGTTTATTCTAAAAATACATATTCTTGTTGCTTGGTGCTTGAACTTCTGTCATCATTCCAGTCCTCAGGCAAACTCTTCCAGGCTATCCTGATCTTTCTCCTGGCTGTTCCTCCCAGCCACACCATCAAGAAATGTCACTGGTACAGTCCATAATTTAGTGCATGGATGGACCTGTTACACTTTAGATAGGTGTGATGCCTGATCCTTCTGGAGCTTCTTTCCATGAGGGAGCATTTCTTTTGTAGCATCCCTTTTTAACCAGCTTCTTACCCATGCTGCAGCATCTCACCAACCCCTGTAACAGCTTTCTGTGAAGTCATGTACCAAATGCTGACTGAGGTCTAGGCATGCTAAATCTCCTGCCTTCTTCTTATTCAGGAACCTTCCTCTGCTCACAGAAGGTTCTGGGTTTGCTTCACAAAATATACCTTTGGTAAAGTCCTGCTGCCTTTTATCCCATTTTCCACTTGCACCTATTTAATTGTATTCTCCTTACATATTTTCTTTCAGTCCTTAGTGGCTAATGGCAGCAGACAAGGAATATGCAGTTGTTGGCGCTGATTATGAGTGCTGGCAGTAAAAGCTCACTGGTGGGTACCCCATGTGGGCTTCCTCCTGGGAAGAGCACTTCTTGCCCTTTGATTGCTATGCTAGGAGTCCCATGCCATAGATACAGTAATAGAGGCTAATTCCTGCTTGTATGCCATACACTGTGTGTTGTGGCTGTCAAAGACTCATCAATATTATGATTAACAAAATTAGATTTGGCTAACTTGAATTTTTCTCCTGTACATGACATGAAGGTTCTTCTTTCTCAGCCTTTACTCTTGAGAGATGAAGATCAGTGTGCAAGCACCCCTCCTGTGCATCTCAAAACAGAGCCTGGGCTTAGATTTTTTTTGCTGCATTTCTGTTTCTCAATTAAGATCTGACCTACTGATCTGATTTGATACTTTTCTGGTGTCTGCAGATTTTAGCACAGAGGTTCAGGCGTTGTTATTGTTTACAAGGCTTGCATTTCCATCACAGCCAGGGACAGCCTTGCCATGCCATTCTGTCACAAATGTCTCATCAAGGGTAAACCTGCCCCCAACAACCCACACCTCAGTTGGACAAGGTGTAAGGGATGCTGAAGGACCAATGACATCTAGTGTTTTTACTGGAATAATTACCTAAGTATTAAACCAAATCTCAGCAGTGGAGCAAGGCAAAAATTTTGGAATCACTCATATCCATAGTGCACAAATCCCTCCTACAAAAGCCCAGCTTCACAAAATGTGGGTGAGGTAAGACACATGGTCACAGCAGATACATAGTGATTTGCATTGCCTTTATGATCTACCTCTGACTGACCCAGTGTAATTGGCCATGTTCTTCATAAACAGTTTCAAATGTGAGAAAAACTTTTCCTAAGCCACCTTTATAGGGGAAGAGGGTTATGTAAGTGTCATATCTCACTACTGCCATGGACTAAGGGCAGGCATGGGCGCTGCTGCTTGGCTGACATCTGGTACCATCAGAGTACCAGGCTTTAACACCCAGATGGATCCATCAGAAGGCTAGATTAGCCCAGTCTTGCTGGGCTAACAGCCCTGAACATTACTGGTTTACACTTAAAGTAGATAGGTAAACATATAAAATTCAGCCATATATTTAAGATGTGCAGGCACATATTTATTACCTTTTTTCACTCACGGTTTATTATTGTAATATCTGTAAGTGAAAGGTATTAGACTGCCAAATAAAATGTTCTTTGGGTTAGGAAAAAACTGTGTCTGCTTTGTTAGGGGCATGTCTCTTACAATCATGGTAAGTCAATGGTGCTCTTGTAGTGATTAATGGAGAAGGCATTCAGAGTACTTGGGATGGAGAGGGTTGGGGTTTTCTAATTACCAAGATAACCACCTCATCAAATCCATTGCTCAAAGACAAAACAACTGTGTTTTACTCACTTTCACTGCTGTAGTGAGATGAAAAAGTGGTGATATATTCTCCCCAGAGGTCATCAAAGATACAAATAAGGTTGAAGATCTAATGTATACACACAGACTGGTGGACAAAGCCCAGGGTTTATTGTACTGTAAGAGAAACTGAACAGAAGGCAAGGAGGAGATTAAACAAGGCATTTGGAAAGAAGAGGTACCTACCCTTACATGGGATCTGATTTGCAGTGGAGCTGCTGGATGGGAGGCTGGAAGGAAGAAAAAGCACAGTCATTTAATTTTGTTCTTTAATGAAGGACAAACACACTGCAATGTCAAGGGCAAAACCAGTAATATCTTCTTGCCTCTTCTGATCCAAATTCAAAAAGTGTGCCTCACATCCCTTTTCAGCCAATATTGGTCAAAATATTTGCTCAAATATTAATATTGGTCTCAAATATTATTTCCATCAGAAAACCAAGTCAAGGGTAGAGTTGGTAGTAGTAGTGACAAAGTTCTGCTTCCTTAAGGAAGAACTTACCTTTTTCAATACTTGTTCAGTATTCCTAGCATTCTTCCAGTCTATTTTCTATCAGAAGGACTGATTCCTCATGTTTCCCTCAGTCAACATACTCCACCCTTCCCTTGCAGCTCTGACCACTTGTTTCTACCTCTTACCTGGCTTTTCCCAGTCACAAACAAGCAACACATTTTGGCTGATGTTCTGTTTCTGTGTAGCATGGCCTATGTATTCTGAGTTTTTGAGGGAATTAATATTACACCATTTTTCTTACTCTAAAAATGTTTGTACTAAAAAAGTGATGAAGCTAGGCACCCCTCCAAGCAACACATTTCAGCAGTACAAAATGATTTTCTGCGTAGTCCAACTTTCAGAACAGCTCTTGGTTTTATAATGTCTAGCACAAGAGGATCTGATGTGGGTTGGCTGATAGATACAGCCATAATGAATCTGCCTAATGAATAATACTAAGATTGGGCAGTTCTGCCACTTCATTTCTGACTGCAACAATAATTCAAAAAAATACACTGTTCCAAAATTAATTTTCTTCTTCATTGTAATGATGGTTTTACATATGCAGGAGATGCAATGTGAATATATAACATTTGGACCAGAGGTTACATCTTTGCCCTCCACTATTGTCTTCAGTGCTGGAACACAGCAATGGGTTTCTTTGAAAGCACAGCAGACAGATTTTTAAAGTGGCCTCTGTGGTAAAAAGGACAGCAGCAGATGTCCAATTCAGTACTTCTATCATGCACTTGGTGAGATACAATTAGGGAGAGGTATGTAGTCTTTAACCTTCAAAACACATGATCAGAGTAACTGGAACATTGTCTTGCATCTGAATTTCAAAGTTAAACTAACACAGATTAGAAAATACTTAGAAAATAACGTTTTGCAATTTAAACAAAAGTGATTTTTAGACTTCAGATCTCAGCTATAAAACATGTTAATCTGGATTAATAGGGTTCAATTTAGTGCCTCACAGAGATGCATGTGATATATATCCCTCCTGTTACCAGTTACTCTCTTCTCTCTCCATACTTATTAATACCACAGTTTACCTCCATATAGCATAGTATAGGAAGTATATGCTAACAAAAAATACCCGAGTTCCCTAAGAAAATGACTAGATATGATGTATTGACCCTGACAGCATACACTTGTCGTTTCTGTTGAGCTTCATGGGACAATGCAATAGTTAATTCCAGAGAAATGCTGTGGTTGAAAAAAAAATTGAAAAAAAAAAAAAAAAAGAAAGAACTACTGTAGCCAATTTTCAAAATATGCAGAAGCTCTATCTGTTTTCAAGCCTTGTTACCAAACCATTTGCAACTTACATTTGAAACAATAAAACCCTAAAAAATAATGAGCAAATAAAAGTACAGGTATGTGCCATAGTGCTTCAATGCATGTGTTTGCTTCACAGTAGGTGGTGTCACAGCTCTTCTTTTACCCTAACCTCGTAGCTTTGGAAGGGTGTAGGGATTTTTCCAGTAGCTGTTTTGAATTGCGTTCTGCTATTGTCTGATAGCATCACTAGCTGAAACCTTAGCTATGAAGTCAAAGTGAAGCCAGGCATGAGAAAAATCTTTAGTACTGAAAGCCAACAATAAGGGCAACGTGACTTTGAATCGTTGTTTAAAGAACAAAGGGCCTGGTTTCGCCCTTCTGGTATCAAAGGAATTTTCTCCTTAAGCTGTCTTGCTAAAGACAACAGGACTATTTAGTTAGTTACTTGATATTAGCAAAAAGCAAAAAAAAAGTCTAGTAGTGAGAGGTAAACAATTACATTTATAAATATTTCTAATAAATGTCTTTGGAGACAAAAAAGCAGTTCTCCTGGTATAAGATATTACATAATTATTTACATTTAAAGCAATTTATATTTGTAATACTGTAAGAGAACAGTAAGTGTCTGTAGCTCTATGCATCTTCCACCAGGAATAGACCAGAAAATGTGAAATGTATAATTCCCTAACAAATTAAAATTTGGAGTAGAGGTGAATACAGAAACAAGAGAGGGGAGAACATGAAATACTGTATTGGAGAAGCTATGATTTACTCATTTTTGGACAGTTCTGTGGTGGTAAAAGTGTGTAACATGAACAGACGCACTGTGCATGAGCTTGTAAGGATCAGGGCCCTGTGTACATTGGGGAGATGCCATCAAACAGCATGAACTAACAATTTTGGCTTGCAAGACAAGCTGCTACAATCATTTGAGTTTTGTAAGGCTTCTCTTCTCTAGCTGAATGTGTGGGACAAGAAAACAAAGTATATTAATTAATTAATTCTTTGCTTAAAGAATTAAATTTAATTAATTAATTAATTCTTTGCTTTTTTCTGAGATAATTTTTCTCATTGGCTAGAAGCCTTTTTTTTTTTCTCAAAAGATACTTTCAAGCTTCAGGTTTTCTGTGCTGTTCACTAAAACATTTGTACAGTAACTACAGTATAAGGAGCAAACAAGTAATGCCAAATATTTTATCACATTGCTACTTTGGTAATATTAAATCATTTAACATGTCATTCATGATAGTATTATTTTCTATAGTAAATTACCAGGAAAAGTAAACATCAGCATTTCTCTTTAAAGTCTAACTAGTGGAGTGTAGCTAAAGACTGTATCATACAGGGACAAAGAATTAAAGAGCATAACTGTGATTCTTACATTAAAATGAGTGCTTGGTTTTGTGGCTTTCTTTTAATGTAGCTTTTAAGTTTCTTTAAAAATAGGAGGAGGAAACCCCCGAAGCATCATGACATTGGCACACTAAGGCTGAAATATTTAGGCTCCCCATAGAAATCACACCTGCTTGAAGCAGCATTTGTTTGGTTTTAGCAGTAGCTTATTCTTTGTAGGAGGACCAGCACAAGAACAGGTCTGCTCAGTGGGTTTCAACAGTAGTGGCAGCCACAGAGGATTCAGGGAGCTTGGCTATCACTCCAGAACCTGCCACACTGTTTTCATGTGACAGCTCTTCCATCTGCTCCTCTCAAGGGTGATCCATTGATCAACAGTGCTTCCCTAATCATCTGCCCCTGCCAACTGCCCCAAATCTGCCTCATTCCTTCAATTTATTTTCATTTTGTAAAGTTCTTGGAGATCTGCTGATGCAAAACAATGCTGGAGAGGCAGGTGCTTTTCCCAAACACTGCCTGTGAAACAGATTGGAACAAAGGAAGAATGAACCAGAAATAGGGACAAATCTGCCTGATCAAGTGACGAGCAATGAGAACAAGTGAAACCACAGACAGGAGATCATATCCTCCCATTACACCTGTAGAACAGGTAACAAACCAGTTTTTCAGGTCTTGGTAGTTGCAATAGTAGAGATGCTGAATTTCTGTGTGTCCTTCAGCTGTCTGCAGCAGCAAGTAGATTTTG
The DNA here is from genome assembly GCA_013400575.1 of Peucedramus taeniatus. Taxonomy (NCBI): domain Eukaryota; kingdom Metazoa; phylum Chordata; class Aves; order Passeriformes; family Fringillidae; genus Peucedramus; species Peucedramus taeniatus. The sequence goes on from WBNO01000410.1 coordinate 57,357, forward strand.
TGGGTGATTGCATGTTTCCAAGCTAATCAGGAAATTTCTGGAGCACACTTGCTTTCCTGCAGAGATGCTTTTTAATTTAGTCCTGGTATCTGATGGCTCTCAAACACTAAAGGGCCTAGAGATCCACTGTGAATAGGCAAGGTTGTGTGTCTGTGCTGAGAGAAAGGATACAACTGGCATTAGGTGAAAGAGCCCTTTCACATGAGCTGCCTGTCTGTCCAGGCCTGCTCATCCCACCCTCATCTTCACATCCTACCCTCACCTCCACATCCCACCATGCTTCTGCATTCTACCCTCATCTCTGCATCCCACCTTTGTCTCTACATCCCATCCTTGTCTCTACATCCTGCCCTCATTCTCAGCCACTCAACTTTTCATTTTTCTGGCTATTTCACCTTGAACAGCTCCAGAATGATGTGCTTGATTCTCATTATTGTCATAATCATTTCATAGCAAGTTTCAAAAGTGCACTAAACTGACAGCTCTGTTGTGCTGGAATAGCTGGAAAATTGCTGTATTAAGGCATATAGCACTGCCTTAGCTTGCACTGCCATCTCCTAGAAGCCAGTTTTGTTAAAACACACAACTCAAAACCTGAAGTCTAGTAACATTGTAGTACATATAATTTGAATAAAATCTGCATTTTTTTTCCATTAGCTGAATGATTTAATGCATGTTTTTATTCAGCAAGGTTGAAAATGAGCTGCTGTAGCAGTAACTTAATTATGGCAAGTTCTGACCACCAGACAGTGCTTTTTATAGCAGGTCATTGCTGTCTTCAGTGTTTGAGACAAATACTGGATTCATTGGGAGATCTTTCAGCAGAATGATAATATGTTGAAAAGCAGCTCTGTCAAAGTGACTTTGCTACTAAACATTTTGTAGTAGTCACAGAATCTGAAATCTGATTTATTAATTAAATCCTATCAGCACATGCTCTAAAGAAACCAACATGGCTGAACTATGCCCTTCTTAAGTGAGATTAAAGGACATGAGAAAAGTTTGTAATAGTATGCCTCAGCCCACATTTCCTGTAAAGAATATAACTTGTTATTTCTCAAAATATACTGAATATATTTTCCTTATATCTTGGTTTATTATGACCTGTGGGAATGATCATAAAACTGAAGCATGCAAAAACTAAGTGAAAAAATAACTGGATTACACAGGAGGAGCTAGCATATCCTGACGGTATTATTCTCCTGCAAAGAAACAGAAAGGTATTTGGCCAGATTTTCTCCAAAAGGGACAAAAACTTTGAAAGAATCTTTGCTTAAACATTTATTGAGTAATTTTTCAACTAAATTTATTGAGCTAAATGACACATTGAGAGAAATAGAGCATGTCTTAACATGAACAAAGGAATAAAGAAAACCCTATTAAGTAATGTAGCTGAGAGTATCATCCAATGACATTTCTATGGGATTGCTGTAAATAGTGCCTGGTCCCACAGCATGAGACAAACATCTTGCAGTCTGTTCTGTGTTGGGTAATTACAATGCACTGAGCCTTTATGTTCAAATTTGTCCTTGATATGAAAACAATTCCCCGAGCCCCAGCAGGTTACTCTGTAACCAGACATAGGCAGCTTGGTGCCAGTCTCCCCCAAGCCCCAGGCACACCTCTCCCATCTTTCACTTTTTTTTGCTGCTCTGTTTTTGCACCAGTCTGTGCTTCTTCCTGTAATCCGGGGTGGTTAATGCACAGCACTGCTTCCCCACTGGCAGACTTCTAGCCTTTGAATTTCATCTGAATTCTTCCTGTGCTGGCAGCCAGACACATGGATAGTAGTGGGCTGCTGCTGTCTGAGGGAGGCAGTGTAGGCCAAAGCTGCTCTTTCCCTTTGCTGATCTGCACCTCTCTAAACCCCCAGCCTGGCCAGAGAGACATCCTCCAGTGCGGAGCAGGCTGGAGGGACCTCTGCTCTGCTGTGACTCTGCTGGGAGGGGAGCACCCGTCCTGAGTGCCGTGTTCTCCCAGGGCTCCCAGGAACCCTGTGCCCACCACAACCTCACCGTGCCCACCTTCATCCCAGAATCCCACCGTGCCTTTCCAGTTTCACAGAGACAGTGACAGTCCTTAACCCCTGGCCAAGGTGACAGCAGATTGGAAAGCACTGCACGCAGAACACCAACATGGAGACAGTTGAATAATTCCTGAATTACTCATTTTGGCAGTAACATGTAACAAAATCAGCAGTTTGGTAGTGCAGTAGTTTACTGGGTGTTACTGTGGCACCAGGGTACTGCCTAGCTCGACTTTCACCCCACCTATGTAGTTACACTTGGAGGGGGACTTGTGGGCAACCCTGTGCCACCTTTCTTCTGCTAGAGAGCATTTTCTGGGCTTCTGTTACACCTCTTTCTGATCCTTTTCTGCCATGCCAGAAAAAAAATGCTGGAACCTTTTTCTGAGAACTCCTTTCTTACGTCAAGGCACTGTCTGGGAGCAGTCAGTTGTCTTTGGTTTCACCACCACTGCTATTCCAAGTCTGTACCAACTTCACACAGCCTGAGTAATGTTGTACTTTGGGCTTATGGCATCAGTTGCTAAGCCTCCTGATGGCAGAAAGCCCACCTTCATGTTGCACCACCTCCGTGATGCCACTGGAGCCATGACCCAGCTGCTGCTCGCTTGCTCCCCCATGGGAAGCACAGGCCTGTTTTTCCTGCTCTTTGTTCCCTGTGTGGAACAGGTGTCCCATATCCAGAAGGGCTCGTTGCAGTTGTTCACCACAGTTGTGTTTGTTTTGCTTCAGCTGCCCCTGTTTCTGATCATGTCTGACTTTGGCTATGAGGGTGTTATCAAAAATTGGTTTGAATGTCTTCCCCTTGGGCACTAAATCAGTGGCAGAGGCTGCTGCCATGAACAGAGAACAGTCCATTTGCATCCTTCCTCAAGAATCCTCATGAGAGTCCACCTTCAGAAACCACAGGAATATTGCAGAGCAGTTGAATAGCTCCTGGCATTAAACATGAACATGCTTGGTATGACATTTTGCCAAGGATGGATTGGGATTTCATACAACAACTCACCGCAGGTACTTACACACTCTGTTGGACATGAATGCTTGGCTAGACAATACGTTTTGCCTTGGAGGAACTGGCACAAAGCACCGATGCGCCAGCACCTGTGGGAGCAGATGGTTTGCCTATTTTCCTCCAGACATTAAGGCTCCAAATCCACAGCACATCTCTTTCTCAGATTCACAGAAAGCTGCAGAAGAACTGTCTCCTGTCAAATTTTTTCTCCTGCCTGGTGGGACCAGCTCCAATCTCAGCTATTCACATTGCATTGTTCATTTCTGAAAACTTATGCTCCAGAGTTTAAAACTAAAGGCTGAAAGTGGAGGGGAAAACCCAAGCAAACCACAGCATATGTGACTTATAGTGAGATGAGAATCAGTGGTCCTTGAGGCCTAAATCCTTGTCTGTGAATCACCAGGGACTTGAATACATACTCCATCAGTGGGCAGCAAGGCAACGGGATGTGTATGGGTGGTCCAGCAACACCAAACCTGGGGAGAACTATAATACCAGAACTTTCCTTGACTTTCTGAAATCCAAGACAGTCTGTCACACATTATAATACAGAAAGTATGCTGAGTGATCATTTCCAGCTCCAACAGGAATTTTCTCTGACCTTCTGACAACTACCTGCTCTGTCACCTCTCCAGCTTGGAAAAAAATGAGAGAATAGTTCCCTAACTCAGTAGACAGCTCAGGTTTAAATTTAGTAGCTACTTTTAGAAAATACCTCAGGATTCTTGGACAGGCTTTGTGCAAGCACTCTGGCTATCACTGCTGTCTCCTTAGGGATGAGAAAAGGCTGTACTAAATACGGTAAGAATAGCCACAGAGGACTGATACTGCTCCTGTGTGCAGGATGGGTGAGATGAATGTCATCTTCCTCTTATTTGCCTTCATAAACCATCTCCCTTTCTTTTTTTTTTTTTCCTTAGGAGTGTTGATTTTCACCTTAAATGAAATGGGCAAGATGTCATCAGAGAAGTCCAGCTATTAAAACAAGCTGGTAAGAACTTTCATGCTCTTAATTCCTGACAACCAAAAGGACTTTGGATTTTATGCATAACAAAATTTTGGTCCATAATGGGAAGACTATTACTTATATTCTGTATATTTGTTTATGTGGCATTAGGTAATTCTGCTTTCAAGAAGCACTTTCCTGTACAAAACCACACAAAATCCCTAGAGAAGAATGTCTAAACAGAAATATAATTTTACCTTCATAAATAGGCAAGATAAATTTGCCATTTAGCGGATCCTTGTTGAGCCATGCAGGAACACTGCGGGTGTTTGGAATTCACTCCTATTGTCCCCAGGCTGAATTGCTTTGAAAAAGGTCACATGAGGAGGAAAGGAAGTTTTGACTTTCACATGCCTGTTATTGCTAAGGAAACCACTTCCTTGGTATTCACATATTCAGCATGTCTCCAGTTTTGGTGCTCTGACAAATGACATTGTGCTGCTGCATCAAGTAACAAAGAAGGGTGGAGAAGACTATTAGACAACTTGATGTGTTTGAAACAGCAGTACAGCTTTTGTAGGACTGTCAAACTTCAAGTAGGCTTTGTGAGAGTAAGCAGGGTCCTTTGTTAGCTGCAGGTGGGATACCTGGAGTTTGGAAATGGGAAAAAAGGTTCTGGCCTACACCTCAGCAAGCTCAGGTGTAGTTTGGAAGTTTTCCTGGGTTGTAGTGATGGCAATATTCTTACACCTCTGTGGATACCCAGAGACAAATTTTCTAATACCTGTGTTATTTTCTCTGTAGAATATATTTCAGCTTTCAAGTACATAGTTGCCTTTTCATTGGCATTTGTATATAAAGAACTGAGTATCCTTGGTATGTGGTGATTTCAAAAGTACTTGAACTTTGGGTATGTAGAACTTTTCCCATTTTTCTGACTTCTTACTGAAGAAATTAGAAAGAGTGACAAGCTACCCCTGGTCAGGACTGAAAATCTCTACAAATATGGGGATTTCTGTAAAGAAGACTGAAGCAACATTTCTTTAACTTTTTTTTTTTGGTGTATGTCTCGATCTGACATGAGGAAAATGTATCATAATTAGGCTTATTTCTACTCTGAGAAAAAAAGAAGTCTAGTATGCCTCAGGATACAAGTGGACTTCACTGTAAATATACAATAGCTACTGACATTACTGGGACCAAGTGTGAGGCATGCACAAATCACAGGAACTGAACAGCTAAATCCCTGCTCAATTTACTGAGAGGCTACTGAGCTTCTGATATGTCAAGATCTATTTGTCTAAATGTTATCTGTAAAGACAACATAATGTAGTGAACTGAGCCTGAGACTCAGGAAGCCAGAAATCAATATTCTAATCTTGGCCCTACCTCAGATGCATTTGGTAGCTCCAGAGTAGTTGCTTAATCTCCCTGCATGCTTGCCAGAGATAAAACAGTTCAAATATAATAAACTCCACTGAATTGCTGTGCAGATCAGTTCACAGCTTCTGTATACTTCTTTGAATTGTTATACAAATATTACCATTACATGCAGGACTTCTGGAGGTTTGTCTCCGGGAAACTACCAAGTATCTTTGGATTTGAAAATTCAGGTCTGTTTTCTAGCAGATGCCCTTGCCCCATAGAAGCTTGAAGCCCAGCCTGGTGGCAGCCCAGAAGGTACAATGGCATCTGGCATGATACCCTCTTTTCCCCTCTCTTTTTTCAGATGTTTTCTCCCAGAGAGAATTCTGGGAGAATTATTTTCATTCTGACCATGGCTGGAGTAGACCATCCCTCAACAGAAATCATTTGCTTAATGCAGAAATACCAGAGAGAAGGACCTATGGCCTGTTTATTTAGGCACTAAGATGAGAAAATAGTTGTGATTTCTCCTGGGTTAAAATACTTGAAAACCTGCAACTCATTTCCCCCAGTATAGTAATTTCTGAGTGATCATCTTACTAGAGGCTTCGCTGAGTTGTACTTGTGTCTGAGGATCTCAGAACGGTTAGCTGAGGTGAAATAAAACATAAGTAAAGTCACAATAACCTTCTTCAGCTTTTAAGAAATAAAACCAACAAAACAAGTAAAGAAATTAACTAACCAATGACACCACAGATTACCTTCTATAATGTAGGAACAAAGGGATTTACTGGCTTTATCTTCCATGCAGAAAATTAGTTCCACCTGCAGAGGACAAGAGCACCCATATTGTGCATATTGGGCTGGAAAAGTGCAAATTGTGCACTTTCCCAGCCCAAAAGAACAGTGGTTTATGAATTGTTCTTGAAACTATGAGTTTTTAAAATTTTGACTTTTCTAAGGAAAAGCAAGTGCTGAAACAATCAGGTCTACTCTTACTGGTATGAATATTTGTTTTACAGCCATTACTACTTGCAGAAGGGGGTCGAGCACCTCTAACAGCCCAGGGTTTTGTCTCCTGTCCTAGTCAGTCCTCATAAAGCTGTTAAAATCCACAGGCTGTGGCTGGCAAGTGGCAGTTACGCCCAAACCTAGGCAAGGTTTTGTTCCAGAAAAAGCTGGAAATATTTGCTGTATTCAGTGGTGAGGCAGCGGGGAAGGCAGTGCATGGGGGCGATGCACTCACGGCAGCCGGGGTTGCTAAGCACACAGCCTGCTATGCCGCTAAGCAGGCAGGACCCGGCAGAGCCATTAAGTCTGGAAGAGGCTGAGTATTTAATAAGCTGCATGCTACCATGCATTTACATAGCTTAAGTTGTAGTAAAGCCCTAGCAGGAAAGGGTCAAAAGTGCAGGGCTGGAGGGCTAAAGCCCACGCAGACCGCATCGTAACCCATCCTGTCCTCAGCGGAAAAGAACTTAGGGAGGAACCACAAGAAAACAACCTCATTCCAAGCAAGGAGAATTTAAAGGCCAAAAGGCAAGAATTAAAAAAATGTAAATTTAAAAAATAATTGAAATTATAGCACATGTGACCAGGTCTGGCAAAACTCAATTACACGGAGGTTTCAGGGTATCTACATGCCCCCAATAAACAAGTGTAAGGAGTGTGGTGGAAAGGAAAATGAGATTCCTCTCCTTTGTGGTTTACACATCTAAACCAAAATGACTCTTTGCTCACCGTGTGTGCTCTTAAGACTCTTTCATGTGAATCATTTGACACTTATTTATTTCACAGTATGCATATTTAACCATTTCCCTGGGCATCATCTTTACCCTGAAACTGCCAGAGACCAGAGCCCTGTTTCAGGCAGTGACTCCTTGCAGCTGGCTCTCTGTCCTCTCTCCTCTCTCCCTCATTAGCAAAGGCTGTTTCAGTACAGAACTACTGACTTTGGACAGGAGAGCCCATGTCTGATTTCACTTCCTTTAGCATAATCACAGACTTCAGTAACTGTGCTTTTTGCTTTTCATTTATACTGATGTAACTGAGATTGAAATCTATCCCACAACAAATATTTATCAGAGCATATCAAAGGAAAAGCAGACCAGAAGAGAAACAAGCATAACAGTGAGTGTCATTAAACTTTGCCAAGTTAGATTTCAAAGTCAATGAAAACCACCCCAGAGACAAAGAACTAAAATGTAGGACAAAGTAGAGCACTGAAAAAAATAAGTTTCCAAACACTGATGTCCTACAGAACAGGTTTTGATTACTTGTAACTTGCAAAAATTATGAAGCAAAACCTACACAGAACTAACAATATGTGCACAAAGTCAGTGGTCACTTTTGTTAACATCTTTGCTTTGATATGTAGACCCATCACAGCTATCTGTGCAAGTCAGGGACCCCTTCTACAGAGTCGTAAGAAAGCAACAGGACAACATCCACAACTGGCTTTCTAAATTATATAAAGTAACAGGATGCCCCACTTTAATTAGATAATTAAAACTGTTTCTGCTTTGCTAGATGCCAAGGACACCCAGTTTCTTGGCAACAAACCTCTAATTTTCTTTCTTTGATATCCAGGTCACAGCCATTTGGATTAGAGGCTCATTTCCAGCAGCAGTGCACAGCAGGGGCACACAGCTTCCTGTCCTGCTGTTGGTATCCCCCCAAGTTCAGCATCTTGCAACTTCATTTATAAAAGCTGTTAAATGTTAAACCCCTTTTAAAGGGTGGTTTCTCAATATTCACAAAGGTCAGGTGACATGTAAGCATATTAAAAATTAGGGAGTCCTGTGCAACACCAGCAATCTCTGACACCATCTGCAACAAAGTCTCACCCTGTTTTAGCTAAAGAGTATGACTCAAAGGGCTACAGCAAGAGAGAGAGGAAAACTCATCCATCCCCAGCTCTCAAGCTTCTTTGAAAATAAGGTCTACCACATCCCTGACCATTTGCTGCCATTCCCCCTTATGAGGGAGAGGAACATTGTCCTATAAGAGGTCTACCTGCTATCCAGATCAGGTGAGGAAATCACATACCTTTACTGAGTGTTGGTCAGCTACCTGGAAGAGAAGCATATAGCCCTGAATGCCTGGACCAGTGCTTTGCCTGAGCTGACATAATTTGAAATGTGGAGCAAACTACAGCCTGAAGATTATCAAATGCCATCAATCCATATGTAAGGCACAGGTAGTCATTCCCAGCATCACGTGAATTGGAAGGGTATAACTGATAGCTGAAGATTTTTAGCTTTTTCATATATTTGTAGCTTTGTAGATTTTTATTTTACTGTTGTATGGTTTCTAGTACTTTTCCTGCCCTTTCTCACATTTTAGAATAATAAGCTAGCTCTAATACATTCTTGAAATTCTGTTTAGTCTTATTCTTAGAAAGAGAATTTCTGACAAGAATATCTGGTTCTCCACCAGAACTTAAGAGACATAAATAGGGCAAGGAAGCCCTTGTACCAACTCCAACGGGCTGACCCAGGGGTGGGTTACTGGGGCAATGGATCTCCTACATCCATCTGGATGTATCTGCTAGATATACTAATTAATTTACCTCATAAAAATTGTAGCAATCCTTTATCACATGTGCAGGTAGCCATTTCTGTGCACCTGAAAGCTTTCATTAAAGAACTGCTTTTTATCAGTTGCAAGTTTTTTTCTTTTGATTTTAGGCAACATAACAGCCCATGCATGTTTTCAAAAACCAGTTTTTATAGGAAAGGAATATAAAGCATGATATCAAGGGGTAGGTTAGGCAGAAATCATGCGGAGCAGATGGTAGCCACAGTGCTTAACACACTGTTGGAAGGCGCCCAGCCACTCTAGTTATGAGTGACAGAAGAACCTATAGAGGATAATGACTTTGTCAAGTGCCAGCAGTTTATTACATCATATTCCTAAGAACATCTGATGTGAATTAGTAGCCACTTACTATTCCTTCTGACATCCCTGAGATTCTGTGTGTAGCACTGCTGAGGTTGCTGGTGCCTTTTGGATCGATGTGAACTTGTTCAAAGCTAACCCAAAGCCAGCTGGTGGGGGTAGCATAGCACCAAATCCTCGCCAATCAACCACCCAGCAGGTGTATCAGCTTATGCTTGCTGCTACACTAACCATCACTTGGGTTTTGGTCAGCTGGGAGTGTGACCAGAACAAAAATCTTAACACACAAACAGCTTTAGAAAGAGGATACACCAGGTGTTACAGCAGTACCAGGTAAACATGCCTCCCTCCAGCTACTTCAAGCAAAGGGAAGGTTATAAGGAGTGTGCCTTCCATGCACTCTTTCATCCTACAAAGCCAGTATATATGACAAGATATTTGTATTCTTGTGTACAGCCTACATCCATGTCTCTATGCATCACCATTTAGCTCCACAAAACATACTTCAAGTTGGATTATTTTTCATTAAAAAAAACCCCATTGAGAAATTTCATGAAATTAATGCTGCAAAGTGAATTTTGGCTGAACTCATGGAGGTTATTCTTCTACTGCCTGTCCTCAATTTTATCTTCCACTAGGGACAGGTGAGATAAGCAAAGCAGATTACTGATGACAAATACTTCAGATGTGTTTTGGAAATGAAGCTTTTTTTTTTACCCCAAGAGAACAGCCTGGCCCTGTAGGATTGGTATCTCATGCACAGAAGGGGAAACAAATTAATTTTTACTCAATAGAAGGCCACTTTTTTCTACCAATGAGCACATCAGAATTACTGTTACTGTTTAATGAACTTCTGATGATCAGTTAGCAGCCATTTTCAACATGATCTTCTGTTGAAAAAAAGTCCATAAGTACTCCATGGTCATGTTTTTCATCCACCATCTTCTCCTGAACCATTGCTGTCCACATCCAACCATCTGCAATGTCCAAGAAACCACTGACCAAAGCATACGGCAAGTTAAGACAGTCTTGGCAACCCTACTATTCTGTATGTGCCAACTCAGTAATACAGCTTATTGTGGTTGGGACACAGGTATAAGTAGTTTCAAACCACAATTTAAGATTTTTGTTATGTTTATTTGGGCTATCTTGTGAAGGGAACATTCCACAGAATGATATCATGTAAGAGAAAATCTAGACACCAGCTGAAATGCGTAAAATTATTACAGTTCTCAACACAAAAAAATTATATAGTTGAGAGTCACAAAATAAAAAAAGGAATTGTTCTCTTTTAAAAATACAAAATCTTAATGAAGAAAATGTATTAGAAGTAACATAGAATATCAATTTTTTTAAAAGAGAAAATCTCTGCAGACAATATTTTAGACTTCACATAAGAAGCTTGTTAACAGGCAGTTTTATTTATTTTAGTACAACTTGCTTTGATTACTTACTTTCAGATAATTATTTTTCCAGTTAATCAGGATCTCTGTCTCATGTTTTGACTTAAAAGGTGCCTATCACCTTTGCATTTGAGTAGAAAAGGTTGCTGTTATTTTTACTGAAAGCATGACCTTCTCTATTACTACCCCAGATACTAAGTCCATATCATCTTTTCTGTTAACTATCCACATACAGTTTGAAACATTCTAGCCTACTTGGTTGTGATGTCAATGAGTGGAATTAGAGCTCCTTAGCCTCACCTTTCCCTTGTCTGGAGAAAGTTACTTTCTTTACTTCATTATATCATGTGACAAGTTACCTCAAGCCTGTGAGAACCATTTTAATTCTCAACTCTTCACTACTCTTTGGTGGTGTTTCATTGACCATTAGCAAACTGGTACCATGAGGCGGCCGCTCAAAAGACTCTGGATTTTCATAATTCATCTTTTAATTAATAGGTATTTTTCTCTCAAATCATCTTGGCAGCAGCCTCTGAGAATGGATGTGGACAGGAGTTCCTCTAATATTGAAACTCAGGGTCCCTTTAATGTAAGATTAAGGCATGCTAACCACGGAACCCTACAGACCATTATTTCTTAACTAAAAAAGGAGGATCTGACTTTACAAAGGTATTAAAAGACTAAACATACATACATGTCCAGATTTTGTTTTGACTGCCAATGTGGTAATGCCTGTGAACCAAAAGATTTTTCAGAAAAACAAAATCAACTGTCATTGTCCTCCAGCAAAAACTGGAGATCTTAATTCTTCTCTGTCAGTCAACTTTCTTCATTCTTAGAATCCTTCCCTTTCAGATGCAAGAGCTTCATCAACAGACTTTATATGCTTCTCCCCAGCATAAATGCCATAATGCAGGTTGTCATCCTTTACAGTAGCCCAGGACATTTGCTTGGTGGAGAACCTTGCTGCCCACTCTCCTGCCTTGTTGACAACAATGACACCCCCCAAACCCCCAACTCGTGTCTTCATGTAGTCTAATGCAGTGTCCGCTGCTATCTCTGGTGACATTCCTGAAAAGAAAAACAAAATCACTTCATAGTACCTGTCCTGACAGGTTTAAAATTCTCTTAAAATTTCACCCCTCCCCATGGAACCAGTCAAATCTAATGTCTCTTTCAACTAAATTGGCAAGAAATTTCCAGTCTAACGAAGGATGCATTTTTGGAAAGGCTCTGGACAGTTGCGAAGAGCTGCTATGGTGTGGTACTGCTCCAAGTATTTATTTACACAGCTTCTGATTTTGATTCAGTTTCAGAATTAGTTTGTTTCAGAATTAGTTAGTTTGTTTAATACAAACTAACTCACAAAATTTATGTTCAAGACACACCATTTCTTAAGCCATCATTTGACTGGAAAAAATGTCAATCTGCAAGGTTTTCATCAAAGGTTTGTTGCAGGCTAGATCTAAAGCATTTACAATCTGAAAAAACACACATCAAAACAATTGAAAATTTCAGTCATCATCTCTGTTCTAGTTCCACTGGCTGCAACAGAGCTCAAAGCACGTACTACACATTGTCATAATTTATCAAAAGCAGACATCAGCATGACTCTTCCTGAAACTTCTGAAACCATCAGGCAAAATGAGGTCTCAATGTACTAGACATCAGACAAAGGACCAGCAATGCAACTTTAGCTATTCTCTATTGGATTTGTATTAACAGGAGTATTTTCTAAATAAATCAAATTTAATAGGTATGTCATACACACAGGCCTGTAATAGCTGCAAAATATTTGTTCACTACAAGTTTAAATATACATTCAGGAATGCAGTTGGCTTGGCCTAATTACCCTAAGATATAGACCCTCAGTAATGTTACGTAGCTTAGGTTATAGAACAAAACCTGACCTTCGTGCCTTCCCTGCAGATTTTGAGTTAAAACCAAATAAAACCACGAGAGTCAGAATTATTCACAGCACTGGTGACTGACAGGATAAAGCTCCTTACTCTGACGCACGGGTGACACTGTGACTATTCAAGTCAGTGGCACTGTCTTCAAAGGGTCAGTATTTCACTGTTTGATTTTTCACCAAGACAACAGCTGCCTCCATAAGATTGAAATTCCAACAGCTGTTAAGACTGGCAAAGCAATTTGCTCCTGAAATACAGAAGTAAATTTTGCAGCATTTGTCTAAAAGAGGATATTTAGTATGCGAATTACCGAATACCTGAACAGAATTATGAGGGCTCCACAGTTGTTCTTACACACGCAACTTCAGCTCATTGTTCAAGGACTCAAAAAGCTCTAACAACTTAAGGGGTTATTTTCAGTGCCTGCATGGAAACTTGTTGGGAGGAGGGGCCTGGGGGAATCTAATTGCTGACGTGTTTGCCTGGCAGCTGAGTTATACTTCTGGGCAGGATGAATGAAGGTAAAGCAAGCATGGACAGGGTGAACAAGTGCAAACAAACTACACATGAATACATGTGGGTTAATTTTATTTTTCTTTTTTTCCAATAAACTTTTTAATTTGAGACTCATTTGCCTTTCAAATTGATTAATCACAAGCCAGATAACTGCTATCAATGCATAAGTCTAGCAGTGCAGTTAACTTCAAGCCAGAGAAGAAACTGGTTTATACGGTTTAGACAAGAGCTTAGAAAGCTGTTTACAAATTGAATACTTAGAGATGTAATTTAGAGAGTAAAGGGAGAGCATAACGTGTTAAGAGCTTTGGGAAATAATCTGTAGGTTGTATTTTATACTGAAACTGTCACGTCAGCTATGAGATTTAGAGAAATGCACCCATTATATGCAAACAGCCCTATAAAGCACAACAAATATATTCACAGCTGTTACTTATCTCTCTACTTACTGCTTCTCCAATGAAAATGTAAATTGAATGTTTTCCAACTATTTCCCCTTTGGTCGATCCCAAAGCAAGTTACACTGTACTGCCCCAAAGCTACAGCTTTCTAAAAATAATGGTGATATCTGTATTAATGATTCTTGAACTGCATGCAACACAAGTATGTTGTCTGGCTGTGTTTATGGGCTGTAACATAATCAAGGGTTTAGATGACAGACTAAGTCATGAAGGTAAAGCTACAAAGGGTCATCCCACAGTCAGATTGTATTACAGTCACATAAGACATACTGTGTCAGCTGTTTACCACATACCCACCCAGTCAGTTTAGTACATTTTCCAAAACAAAATGTAAATTGAAATCATGGTTTAAAAGTCTTAAAATAACTTCTGTTGCTGTAATCAGAGTTGTTACAATAAAGACCTTTACAGTTTATTAAAAAGGCAATATACTATACTTTCTATTTCAGCTCTAGTAATCTGTTTGCAGCCCTCCCTTACTGCTCCCTTAAATGTATCTTACTTTTACTTGTTTTCTTTTTCTTGTTCACAGAATTTTAGTTTATAGTTGGGAAAAATTATTAAAGAGAACTTCTGTTAAACAAAGTATAGAGTAATGTCTTTCAATGTACACTGATCTAAAGCATGATTCAGTATCAGGCAGCAGAGATAATTCTGTTTACTTCAGCTATTTTAGCTTTATTAATAATTTAATACTTTGTTTTGTTTCTAAAGTTTTTGTTTTAACCCATCCACATACCTCTTAGAGCAACTCTTCTGACAACTGTTCTAGGATGACAGTATATACACTGAAACCTGTGATTAGGCAATGTTTCCTATCCTCATTACTTCAGATTACAGCAAGTTTGGAATTTACCTTGCTCCATGTGATAGAGAATCAGTCGGGCTAAGACCACTTTCATAATGCTCTCTCCATGTCCTGTGGTTGAAGTGGCACCAGAATGATTGTCAGCATAACCTCCGCTTCCTTTTCAAAGGGAAAAAAAAAAGAAGGCAATATTCTGTAATACGATTTAAAAGCCCTGCATTGTTTAAAATAGGTACCAAACATTTCTTCCTTTAGGTCCATTAGTTACATGCATTTCTGAGAGTGAAGTGTCAGAAAAGCTTCCTTCTCATTTCTGCCACAATATGAAAAGTAAAATATATGAAAGAGATGAACAACAGTTGGAGCAAGTCAGTTGCCAAGTTGAGAGAGAAGACTAGTGATCTTGTACACTGTTTGTGTACAAGAGGCAGAAGCAGGCCAACACTCCACAGGAATGGGCAAAAATATTTTCCAGAACAGCAAGGGAGGGTATATTGAAGATCAGCAAGATAGGGTTGGAATGCAGAATGCTAGGTCATATAAATTGAGAAGATATTAAG
>WBNO01000410.1:72299-88401 GCA_013400575.1 Peucedramus taeniatus
TGAGGACATTGGTGAGCCGACCAGTTTGAGAGGAACTTACCCTCCACAGCACATTAGAGATTTGAAGAGCATGGGCTCTAGTAAAACTTCACAAAGCAGCCATGAAGAATCTTCAAAGTCCTCACCAGAAGCAGTGTGTTTGTACTGTTGAACTCCCCTTCCCCCACTTTTTTTCCCCCCCATCCTTGTTTTGCTGGCACATTCCACACCCTGTTCTCCACCAAGCTTTTGCTTGCTCAATACCCATATTTCTAGCACATCTCCTAAGAAAAATATTTCCCAGGAGCTAGGAAGAAACATACCACAGCATTATAAACAAGGTACTGGGGGAGGGGAAAGAGGCCTTAGAAGAGAAATGAACGTTTCCTCCTTTCTGTACTTTCTTGATCAGACCCTTTTAATGGACTCTGAGTAACATGTGGAACAACACTGCCATAGTATCAAATCCTGAGAGACCTAGCGAGACCAAAAGTTGCAAGCAATATGCTCAAAAGTGCCCGGTTTCACTTCTCCTTCACAAACCCATGTCCCAAACTATAAGAATGCTGAATCTGATCTACACAGGAGGAGGGTATTTGCAGTCAAGAAGGCTGCAGCTAGACACAAAACTGAAAGCCATAGTAAAAATCCAGAGCATACCAAAATGTCAGCAACTTTGTATGCAAAAGAAAGACAGTTTTATAATAATCATATACTGCCAACAGCAATGCTATTTGAGTTTGGAACATGTTTTACTAAAAATAATTATTTTCCACATCCCAGCTGTATGGTAGAACCCTGAAGCAATCAAATGGCAAGTCTGTTTCATGAGTGGAAGAAGTCTGTGGTAAGGATTTCAAGTGTCTCCTCATACTTGGATAAGAGATCTCTTAAAATATTTCCTTTATTCCACACCACATCTATTAGGTTCTGAGACAGTCTTATCGGGGCTCTCTTAAGAACAGGAATTTACTCAAAGTTGCAAGTCACTGTATGATTCTTGCTCGCTGATACAACAAGTAGTAATTGCAATTACACCTACTTCCTTAAGTACTGAGGAAACAGCATCATAATATGGAACAGGCTACATTTTTTGAGTTAGTGGAAAGCAGAGCCATAAAAAAGTAGAGTTTTATCAGAATCAACAGAAATGAAGCACAGGTGTTAGCACTGAAGAAAGAACAGAAAAAAGAAACTCCCATCCCTGTTTTCCAATTCTTTCTTGCAAATCTCCATGCTGTAAGGAGCTTTTAGCTTTGATAGATGTGAATGTTAGATCTCCATTTCAGATCGAGTGGTATTTATGTTTTGTTTCACTAATGAAAAGGAGAATTGTAATACTTCTTTTTCTTTCTTTAAATGAGATGCCCCCAAAAAGTGAAAGGCACGATCCCACACCCCATACCTATGCATGCTGTGTCACCAACACGGCCAATCATTTTATTAGAGAGTCCTCCCGTGGATGTTGCACAAGCTACATTGCCTTCACTGTCTATAGCAACAGCACCGACTGTTCCAAGGTCTCTGCCAAGAAAAACAGTTCATAAAATTACACAGAATTAAAGCATACCTGCCAAAGCATGCTCCCTTTATTTCCCAGGTAGCTTTAAAGAATATTTCTACAACAGAATTACTACTCATCATAAACCTATTTTTGCCATGCTTCTCATTACAAAATAACAAGAAGCATGCAATAATTCTCACAAGCTTTGTATTTAATAGAGTAGAAAACACTTTTTAAAAAAAACTTTCCCCCATGACTTGTTTACTTTCATAGCATGGAAACTTGGGGAGGAAAAAACCCGCAAAACAAAAGCACACAGGGCAGAAATACTTCTAGTCATTATAGTTCTGGAGTAGTTTTCTGGCTGAAACACAAACTGACACACAACTTTCCCCTAAATGGCAACTCAAAGATGCAACAATTGGCTCCACTGTCTCAACAGGAGGTTAACCGGAATTATTAATGACAATGCACGTAAATGAGTGAATACAGAAAAGGACAGTAATGTTATGCATGCACTGAATCATTTCCTTCCTGTTCCTCCTCTTTCCTTTTCCTTACTCCCCTTAATGTTTGAATGCTATTTAAAAAAAAAAAAAGCTTATTTATTTTCCTTTCAACTAGTATTGCTCACAATGCATCATTAAGACATACTTTAGCCTTTGTACTCTGTAGCTACATAATCTTGAGGTTTAAATCACTTGGCCAGTAGACTCTGCTGAAACTGCACATTGGTTTAAAAATCTTCAGGCACTGAAGAAAACAGAAGTCTCAACTATATCTTTTTTTCTTCAACACAGAAAAGACATATACAATAGCCTGCTCAAAATAGACATGTGTAGTTGTGTATGGAAAAAAAAGCCTGTCGTGACTTACTGTAACAGTTGCTGCACTGAGAAATGAGACATTACTGAGAAGCAACGTTTTAAATATCCATATATTCCAGTCTTAGCAATTCACGTAGGAACACAAACCAGTATGTGACTAGGAGAAGTGTACCAAACCCCAAAAATAATCGAAATCTCTCCACACAGGAAAATAATTTGTAACAATCCTTCAAGGAACTACCCAAAAGGCAACTGGAAAAGGAATATGCCTGGGCACTGTGAGGGTTTCTCTACAGCTCTGCAAAATCTAAGCTAATTAAGTCAGACAAAGTCTTTGTGTACCTTGAAACCCACAGTCAGTTTCTCAGAGACCCAACTTCCTGTTCCCTCCTGCTTATGTAAAATATCATACTGTCAGTCCCTACACTTCATTCACAGCAATTCAAAGTTGACTGATGAATCACAGGCCTTATAGGCTGTTCTGACATTTATGTAGAGATGGACCTCATCTCAAACTGATATGATGGTGCAGATGGGCTTCCCACCCATCCATCTGTTACAAGTGATTTGCTGAAAAGAACATTAGTAAATTCAGTACTCCCTTGCACATTCATGTAGCACCCTTCAACCAACTAAAGTTAGATCCTTCTGAGAATTTAAGAAAGATGTATCCAGGTGTACATTTTCCTTAAGCAACTGTAAAAATAAAAGCACACAGATAATGCAGGCAGTATTTACTTGTTTTGGTATGAGAGCACAGCTGGCAATAAATAACAATGTGTCTAACACACCTCCTCTGCAGTGGAGCAAATAGACAACTTGATTTCTTACAGTCCCTTTTTTACTACTTCAATGTAACCTTTCATTTGATCATCTTCAGAACAAAGGCGAAAAAGATACTTTTTTTTTTTTTTTGCATAGCTAGTTGACTCCAAAACATTAACAAGGAAGACAAAACTGCTATCGAGTTATAACCATCTCTCTATTTTTAGTTATTGACAGTAGCTAAAACCTCAACAAGTACCTGTGGTATACCAGAGGATGCTATTAGGGATTTTTTCAATCAATAATTATTCCTATATACTGCATGTACTGTGAGGATGCATTATTTGGATTTGTTCATTCCCTTTTGTCTAAATCTTTCATTATCCAATACCCAAGAAGTGACATGTACTTACACTATCCCCATTTAACTAATGAGTTACCTGCTATTTTGTCTCTCAGTCCTGCATCAGTAGTGGGGTTTTCTGTTTATTGTTGTTAGGGTCCTTATTAGTTAATACCTCCTCAAGTTACTCTAGCAGTGTGATTCACAGTGGGGCTAGGAGCCCATTTACTACCTTACAGCCAGACTCAACACCCTTTCTGTGGGATTCTCAGGCAAACTCCAGTAATTCTTAACAAGGGTATTGCCAGAGTCTTTGCAGTGTGAGTCTTTGCAGTGTGCAGATAAATCAAATCACACCTTGTTCTCGGCAAATGGTGTGCAAGATGGAATGTGGCACACGCAATGGAATCCTGAGCTTTCAGCATAAATCAATGCAAGCTTCTAACCAGCAGAGGAGAAAGGTATCTCTTATGGAGACACCAGACTGTACCTGCAAAGCCTATGAAACCCCAGGGTTTCCAACACTGTGAGCCTGAGGGGACTGAAAGTAAAATACACCAACCTTCAAATTCCCAGTATGATCTGGTATTATGTTGCCTCTGACTAATACTACTTCACCCTCTGTTCGCCTCGGGCAAGTTTCTGCATAATCACTGTGGACTTATAGGGGAAAAAGAACATTCCACATGTGATACAGAATGAAATGGGTTTGCATTAGAAAAGACCTGTTTTCAACTTTGCAAATTTGTGCTAATGTTTTGGTTTGCAGAGAAAGAACAGCATGGCCAAGACAAGAAAAAGTCTTCAGCCTTCCAGAAATGCACAAGATTTTTATTATCAGATATTCCAGAAGAAGTCCATGCTGAAACTGAAGATGTTTTCAGGAAAAAAAAAAAAAAAAAAAAAAAAAAAAAAAAAAAAAAAAAAAAATACAAAAAGGGGTGTGAAAAAAAAAAAAAGCAGTTATGAGGAATGAATGAAGACTTAAATGCCATGCTATTCCAACTGGTGTGTTCAAGAGAACAAGAGGCAGTGGTGGCTACAGCATCCTCAAAATCCTTCACAATGAACGATAACACCAGGCAGTCCTTGGACAGACCACAGATCAAAACAAAACTTCTGCTGGATAACAGACAAACTATGACCAAGATCTTATGGTAAAAGAACAACATCACTTTGTTTACAAGACTGTATTTATGCTTGTCTAATTACTTTGTATTTTCTTCCAGCAATTTACTGAAAGTAACATATAGGTTGTAATTTATAGCCTCATTTCATGGACTTTAATTAACATGCTCACAGAAGAAATTTCTTCCTTCTGATCTACAAATTCAGCTCTGCTCCTGCCATTACTCCTGTTTCACAAAACAGATGAACAGCACACAATACAGCATTTATGTAATGTAATACAGTGTTTTCCTGCACCACAGCCATGGATGTACAAATGGAAGCTCAAAACAATTCAGTGTTTATGCCAACCTCACAGGCACAGAAAACATTCTTGACACCTGATGTTTTTCATTCCTTTACTGTCCCCCTCATCTTCCCCTCTACTTTATATGAGACTGGCTTGTTTTCCAAGTGATGTTCATTTTGCTTTTGGGCAATACCATCCAGCAGCATCTCTCTTCCCACCCACCACTAAACTTGGTCGTTTTTTTTCATTCCTTTTCATAACCAATAGTCACAATCACCACTCAGAAGGAATTACTGTTCAAACTCTGATGTTGTTTAACTATCTAATTCAATTTAAAGACAAATCTGATCATCTACTTTAATACTTAACCAAGATCAGCTTTCTTAGATTTTTGGGTTTTTTTAATTAACTTGTTTTAGTATGTGCACTGGGGATTTTTTATAATCAGCTCCTCCACAGAAAAAGCTATACAAAATAACACCTGCTGTTTGATCATCTGTAACTGATGATTTTAAGAGCAGTAACAAGTTCTAACTTTGTTCTCCAATAAAGCCACAAAACCTACTATTGTCAAAGCGATCAATAATCTTAAGCAGCAACAAGTTTCATCAAGCTTGTTCAAGTCATTTAAGTTCAAGCAAATTCATTGAAAGCTTGATTTTCTACTGCTTTCAAGAAATACACACTGTAAAGACTGTATCAAACCACATAACATTTAGAATACAGGCCTTCAAGGTTTGTGTTTATTTGCTTGGGGTTTTGTTTTTCTTGACTGCTTTGTTCATTCAGGGGTTTTTCGTTTGAGTTTTTTTTGTAACCAGATAGCACAAAGTAAATTATCCAAATTTGAAAATAAAATATATTTTACCTACTTCTGAAACTCTTCAGGGTTGGAATCTGGCTCAAGGTTCTTCTTCCATCTCTCCCGGGATCTCTCAGTTATGAGTTTCTCCCCCGGAATTTCAGGAATACCCATGGCCTGAGCAAAAAGGTGTGCACCATGGTCAGTCAGCAGCATGTGCTTCGTCTGCAGAAAAACGAGATTCATTGATAATTCTTATTTTGTCTTGTACTGAGCAGTTTTGCACAACTGCTATTTTTAGAAGAAATTTTAGAAATTTTATTTTAAAAATTTCTAAACTTCTGTTCCATATCCCCTTCCACTATAGCTGAAGAAGCTTTCAGCTCTCCAAACCACAAAGTTTAACCATCAATAGAAAAGAACTGTACTTATCTATTTAACACACACTATAATGGGAGAGGAAAAATTGGTAAATTTGTTCTTTAGCTAATTTGTATGCAACTGTTTTGTACTGTTTTAAATGAATCACCAAATTACTACATAACTGTTTTGTCCAGTTAACTAAGAGATTTAAAAGGCTTTTATTCAAAAGAATGCTAAATAAATCCCTGTTTAAAGGCATTACACCTAGCAAAATAACCAATAAATGTAAATAGCATACAACTAAAATGTTCCTTATCATCAGCTAAACAATTTCATTTTAAGTATTTCCTTCAACGGGTTGCTATTCTTATTAACACAGAGGATCAAATTTAAGAACAGAATAGTTTCTAATGGGTTTGACCAAAAAATGTTTACTCTTGTAACAATACTTGAAAGTTCTATTTTGATTCCTTTATTTACAAAGCACTTCAAACCAAATTTTAATTCGACAACCTTAGTTAATTCCATGCTTCAAAATCTGTAGAGCTTGGTTAATTCATATTTCAGAGAAACTTGCCAGATAAATTTGTTTAATTAATCCTTATACTTTAGTAGTAGCTCTGAGATGTGATTTTTTTTTTTGTTTTAATATGTCAAAAAGTAAGCAGCAGCTTCTTGCACAATTACACAGCTGTCAATTGCTCATCAGAGCCTGAGAAGGTTTTAGAGAAGCAGTTGTCTGACTATACAGCACAGAGCAGAGCACCTAACTTACAGCCAGCCTTTCTGTCCATGCAGCAGCACAGCACACCAGACCAGCTGAGGTCCAAACAGAACCATGATGCTGGAGGCAGCAGGCCTGCAGAGCCTTGCAAAGCACCCACACAGCACAATGCCAGCTCTCAGCCAGAAGCAAGGACAGCAGAGGTTGGGTATTTCTGTACCATGCTACATTCTGGAAGACATTTACAGTCTCAAACCTTCAGGTTGATTTCTAAAGCAATGACAAGTAATCAATACCATGACCAATGCACAGCACTGCATTGTTTTAAAGGATTCCAGACCAACCTCCTCCCAAGTCAGAGGCACTGATCTCTACTTAAGCCTATTACAGCCTCTGCATTAAGCCCTTTGGACAGAGAGAGAGGACTACACTTTAGAAACATTTCTGATGTTGCAGCCCCGACATCAAACATTTTTGAAAATTTAAATGCCTTTTTATTTAATCTTTAATTCATGAAAGTATTGCTTTAGGGAATACTAAGGGTGACAAGAAGAAGTCCCCTGTATATGTGAAAGTGGACATCAGGCTTTTGCGCTGAGTGCTGTTCCCATGTTACAGGACGATGTAAGACAAACCTATTTCTAACAAAACTAATGAGTAATGTTCTTCGACTTGAAAGCCAACTTCTTTGTGCAATACTGCCCCCCTCTGCCACTACCACTAACCCACGAGAAGCACACAATACAATATTCAAAATAGTTTTGGTTTTTATTTGTGGGTGTGGATTGGGTTCTTTTTGTTGTTTGGTGGGTTTTTGTAGGAAATTGGAAATTTGCTTTAGTCTTGATCTTTACCAGAAGGCTGTACCATCCCTTGCTTTCTTCAGCAACTAAGACTATATCATCCTTTAAATAAGTTTTAAAAATATAAAATTTTATTATAAAAAAATGTAAGTTATTTCTAAAAAACTTTTTCATAGGATTCCATCCGATATGCAAATTTGCATAACATATGCACCTTCCTAGGCTACACAAAGAAGAAATACTTGCGTATTGATACATAAACTTCTATGATAGGACTTTGTGTTTGGGCTTTTTTTTTTTCTTCTTTTTCAGTCCTCACTGAAAAGAAGATGTCTTAAGGTGATTTTTGTCATTCTCTACAGCAGATGTTGTCAATCAAAAGAACTAGTAGAACACCGTCAATGCAAAAACACATTTTTCTGTCTCATTCTTCTAGTTTCATTAAGATGTTTGTATTATTATGTAAAGTGTATGTAAAGTGCCTACTTTTTCTGGAAGACATTTCCATAAAGTAATCCAAAAGGACAAGAAAAGGGTTCAAGAGATCTTAAAAATAAGCAACAAAAGCTGGCACTTTAAGTTAATTTCACTGGAAATGGGGAAAATTTCCATTTTTCCAAATTTCCAAATTTCTGTCTGGCCTAAAGTTCACACCATCACAGTTCTTTATTTAACAATTCTGGAAGCTCAAAGCACAGAAAAAAAAACCTGGCCCTTTGCCTCAAGAAGTCTGTGTTCTAAGCTAAATTCTCTTTTGCCTAATGTAAAGTCCTGCACAATAAGAGTAGGGGAAAATATACACAGCTAATATATACCAATTAAATTAGTGCTCTAATGTTCATGAGAAGCCCATCTAATAACTTTTGGAGCTGAGAAGGGTTACATGCCCCAAATTTAAAAAAAAAATAAAATCAATGTATCATTTTATTTATGTCCAATACAAACAGGAATAATACAACAGAAATTAAGTGCTTTTTCAAGAATGTGTTACATTAGTTAATGCACTAAAAGTCTTCCACCTCTAGAAGCTCCTGTGAGCAACAATACACTAAATCATGAATAGAAATTATTCTGGTGCCCTCCTGTTTTCTACCTCATGAATTTGGACAAGTTTGAGCCGAGTGGGAAAGTGACAGCCAAAAAGGACAAATGTGTTGCAACAACAAGCTAGAGGAGCTACTCTGGCCACCAGATGGAGCCCACACTATTCCATAATAGGATGGAAATACAATTACAAGCAGATGTACAGGGTGGTTTGGTTGGTTCGTTTGTTTTCAGAAGCTGCATGTTTTGAAATTCTTTATGGCATTAAGGCACCTAAATACCACTGGAATTATGCATACAGACTTAAGACCCCAGGAAAACTATCCTTATTACCCCCAAGTCAGTTAAAAATGCTTTTTAATCAAGCACAGTACAACAAAACACACTATGAAATGTACTGTGAAATACCCTGGGTTGGTGTCCCAAAATTCCTGCCCAAGATGAACAGATGGGCAACAATGAGCAGAAGGGCAACATCAGTTGGTATTCCCATTTACGGGAGATGGAGAAGCGCAGAAACTCATCTCAAGACACATCAAGCAATTTAGGCCAACATTTACATTTGAAATTGATCATCATGCACACATATTTTTTTGCATCTTTGCAAAGAGTAATTCCTTTACCACAAAATGTCATGGTGTTAGGGCTACACCATTATACTCGGTCCTGTACAGTGGAACTTTATGATTTCATTTCAAATTTAGCCTCAACACTTTTGAACACCAGAAGCACCATGAAATGACAAGAACGACCTTGTAATAGACAAAACAGAGGAGAAGGCTTTTTATTTCTTGGTTTGGGGTTTTCTGTTTAATTTTTAAAACACATTTTGCAAAGTTATATTCTCAAAATCCAACAGTGTCATTTTGACCTTATTCTTGTTGACTTAAATAGGATTTTTTATCATGGACAAGACAATGGACAAAGAAAATACATCAGCAATTCTGGAATAAGAGTAAACAATAGGCATTAATAGAGGTTCTCTACAGAAGAAAATAAAATAAAATACAACATTCACCTTAACATGCTAGAGACATCTCTCCCCCAAACTTTCATCTATATTCTCAAATTCTGTCTTGTGAAGCTGTCTACCACTTATACTTAATGATGTAGTTTATAACAATAAAAAAATCTGTATGAAGAAAAAAACCTTATTCATCACAAGTTTTAACATAATTTTCTAGTAGAAATAGATTTCACTGAAGTATTTATATTCAATATTTTAGCTAAATGCTCTGGTCTTAAAAGCAGAACTATTTTTCAGCTAAGGACACAAAAAATTCTATCTTTGCTCTGGAGGCCATTGAGGACAAGACAAATGTCAATCATCTTTATAGATCACCAAGACAGGTTTTGTTCCCTCAAAAGCGACTTTGAAAGGTGAAAGAAATATAAGCGCTCTTTATTAATAAGTGTTTTTATAAATATGAACCTTTTCAACAATTGGCCAGCTGCACTAGTAGGGTGAAAATGTAAAGACGGGACAAACTTTTTGATCACTGTCACAGCCTCGTAATAGCAAAACAGACACAGATATCACACAGATCTTACTCCCACCCTGCCATAGATCAGTTGCGCCGTATCTGAAAAATAAGAGAAGTCTGCTGTGGCAAGTATTAGATGGACTTCTTAGCAGAGTGAGGTGGGATTGATCTTATATAGAAGGTCAAGTAATATTTTACTGCCCTGATAAATCTGATTATCTTGGAAAATTTGTCACCACCACATAGAGCTAATGTTATCTTCTACTGGTGGAAGACTACAACTGTACTGGTGCTACCACCTGATCAGGTCACAGTGGAGAAGGCTACCCAGAACAATGTAGGAGTGCATTACATAGCCAAATACGTAACTAGGTATTTAATTCAGTTCCATATCACTGCAAAGTGAACAGCGTATTACCTAACTTTAATCTTGCAAGATCAAGCACAACACTCAGTGACAACATAAAAGCTCTTCAAAAAACAAGTGAAAAACAACAAAAAAAACCCTTGAATACCAGCAGCGGAACTACAGGAGACCAACATGTATAGGTCAAGTTATGTTTCCTTAGAATGCTATTGCTTATAAATATTTCTCAAAAACCCTTAAAGTAAGTGCTTCATGGTAATGACCCTAGCTTCCAAACACTCCAATCCATTTCTCCCTTCCTTGCTGCTTTAAAGCACTACACAAACACCATCCCTGAGGTGTATCAATATACTGGATGAAGTTCAAAGGAAAAGAAAATGCTTCATACTCAAGTAGATAATCAACATACCTTTTCCATAACAAGTCGAGCAAGTTTTATTGGGTTTGCTATGCACTTAACTGCAGATACTGCTCCAGAGTCTAAAGTTTTTCCATCCATGATAATGGCATCCATTTCTACTTCACCTTTTTCATTTAGAACAGAACCACAACCTAAAGACAAATAAAAAAAAAGAGGGGCCAAGAGAAAAAGAAGAAAGTCATTAAGAGCTAACAACCCAGGTGATTCAATTATAACCTCTCATCAAGCAACCTTCCTCTTCCCCACTTTGCTGACTTACTGAAAGTA
Source organism: Peucedramus taeniatus (assembly GCA_013400575.1). NCBI lineage: Eukaryota > Metazoa > Chordata > Aves > Passeriformes > Fringillidae > Peucedramus > Peucedramus taeniatus. The sequence continues at coordinate 83,410 of WBNO01000410.1, forward strand.
TCTCCCAAAAACAAACAAAACAGCAGAAACACTGCTGAGTATAACCACAAAAACTAGCCATTAACGGAAGTCTCACAGAGTACAACATCTATTTTAAAACTGAGTTTTATTTTTCTATAAGACGAAAAACACACTTCCAATCCCATCCAAACTATATACTTGGTATTCAAGTTAAATCAACAAACCATCATGAAAAGAATTCTTTATTCCCCAGATAACTTTTAAGTGTACAAAACAATTTTGCCCTAGCAGCTCTTCCAAAGGTGGATACAACACCACCCAAAGAAATAGTGTGGTGTTTTTCATCCTATCAACAGATTAACATCACACAGCACTCCAAGAAACTGCCAAAATTAATGGAGCAGAGTAAGTGTCCCCTCACTACTGTAGCAAAAGTCTGAAATAACAAGTTCTTCCATTACCAAATAAAAACACTATATAAAGTAATTTTAAAAAATAAAAGTTAAGTAATAAAACATCAGGTAGTTATTGTCTTCTATAATTATCAGTGCTATCACTAACCTAATTGAAAATTAATGACATACAAAATTAGACAATGCAAATAGGGTGTTTTTTAAATAATGCCAATAATTGTACCACAGAGGAATAATAGCTTGTAAGTCATCAAGTGCACAAGCCTTGCTAATACAGATGGTGAAGATCAAACTTGAAAAGAAGAAAAAAAACAAACCAAAACATGGCAGATTTACACAGTACCTCAGGTAAGAAGACCTGAGCATTGTACATAACTAATCCAGCAGGGTTTTTCTCCTTTCTGTTAAACCAACATTAAAGCAGTCTAGAAACCACTGTTAATAACTGACATAAAACTTTTATACCAATGTACTTCAGACCTCAATATATGAAATTAAATCCCCTGTGACAAAAGGCAGCTAAATCCTGTAATCCTCCTCTTGTAATCTCAAAAACTGCCCCTGCCACATACAGACACAGCCCCAAAAGTTATTTTTTACCTGTCTCCAACTGCATGAATTATTCCACAATTAAGTTCTGCATCATTCACAACATGTTAACTTCTAGACTGATCTGTAAAGAGCTTATAGGTTAATTGCCTTCTGCCACCCATGTGAACATCATTCTTCCAGGTTTTCCTTATGCTGGTAAGGAATTTTCTTGGCTAAACAATGCCATGCTCTTTTAACTACTTCTGACAGGGTAGGCTTTCTATCCCATGATCACAAAATTCCCACTAGAACTAGGGTACCCCTTTCTCAAGCATCAGTGACCAGAACCATGGTCCCGGGAAAACTCAACAAGGCCCCTTCATCACTGCATTAAGACTATCCCATGTCTACTGGACATATCTCATAAGATAATCTCTAGGATTTTCTAAAATTTGCTGAGCAGGAAACAGTTGCAGACAGTTTCTGTAATCAAAGGCAGCTTTCTAAATAAGTGTTCTTTTACAGCTGGTAAAGAGAGACAGGTATGTTCTAAGAACAATTCATCCCACTTGCCATAGACTCACAGAAAGGCCTGGCCTGGAAAGAACCTTAAAGATCACCTAGTGCCAACCCTCTTCCAGGGGTTGCCAGGGCCTGATCCAACCTGGCCTTGAACACTTGCAGGGATGAGACATCCACAACTCCTAGAGGTTTGAGAGCTGTACAGCCAACTTTTCTCATTCCACTAATCACCATGAAAGTCTGTACACCATGGCAAAGCTAGTTGCTGAACTTCAAAGTGACCTCAGGTAGGATGAAACCTTCCTTCTGTGGTTACAGACTGCCTTTTCACCTGCCTTCCAAAGCAATGGGTAGGGACTACCAGCCTCTGAGACCATGGTATCCATTGGCAGCAGCGCTGAAAAAATAGAGGTTTTGGCTTCTTATTAAGCAAAGGGCTGGGAAAACAAGAGACAGAAAAACAGAAGACAGAAAATCTAGGAGGAAACAAATAATCAACGTGTCTGACATTAGCCTAATCACAGCTGGGATACTTAGAGTACTCCTCCAACGCCCTCTATCTGTGGATAGATAGATCTGTTCTCTGTCCTGCAAAGGCTGCATAGGAAAGAGTGTGCAAAGATCAAGAGTGTCAGCTTTTACACGTGGAGTACTCATGCAAAGCTGAATCATACTGCTAGCCAAAGAGATCACATAGAAATTATAACCACGCCACAAGTAGAACTTGATGACTTTATTAAGCTGCACAAGTCACTAAAATGGTAATTTTATACACCAGTAGAGCTTCTGAGCCCTTGCACCAAGCCTAAATCAAGATGACCCTACACAGCATGGCTACACCCTATCATGAAAAAAAAGGACACAACTTGGTTGCTCTGCCCATTCTTCCCCATCTTTATTGTTGTCTCTTAGTAATGTCTGTTTGCTTAGAAAATATTACAGCAAAACTGATTTTATCCTTTTATGAAGATAAATACTACACAGTGAGTTTTAGCCACTCCAATCAGGGTCCTTTTCACATAGCTTTCAGCTCAGATTCTTTTTTGGCAGATTCTGTGGGCAACTGTACCTAATGAGCGTTAACACAATTAGATATATCTGTAAGTTACACACTACCTGCCACTTAGATCATCATAGTCAAACCTGAACAATGGGTGAAGGCTCAAGTCCAACTAAGAAAATGAGAGAATGACACTGTGATGCTAACTATATAAAAGTACACACTACACCTCCAAGTTCACTTCATGATTTCAGCTTGAATGCTCTAAAAATCAAAATGTTCAACCCAAGTCAATAAAAAACCGATAAAAGTTTCATATTAAATAAAAGCTGCTCTTGACTGCAAGGTGAGATGGAACAAATGAACCTCTGCAAACTAACTAAGCACATAAGTAATAGCTATGTTATCTAAAATACGAAGCACCTACAGGTATTTCATTCCATGCTCTTTTCTGACATACCATGGTGGGGGTGGGGAAATATTTTTGATGAAATTCATCAAAATAATAAACTTGAGGTCCTAAGAAGAGGAGAAAGTATTTGATTACTACCACTAACATTAATTCACATTACTGATTAGGAAATCCAGTTATGAACCCTTACTATAGGAAGGTACGGATTTATGACTCATATACCATTATTGCATTGCTTCCCTAGTATTATTTACAAAATAACTAATTGCAAGCATTAATGAAGAGAAACCCATCTAAAATCCCCAACAAGAGTACTTCTGTGGCAATAGGTAAAGGTCAAGCACTCAGGAATAAACAATGCTGCAAGGTATATCCAAGAGCCTTAAAGAGACACATTAATTTAACACATATTCTGTAAGAGTCCATGTCTTAAAACTGCATATACATAGCACAGTAACAGAAGATTTACAAAAAAGTAAAACAGCACTACACAAATTAAATGGCAGATGCATAACACTGAAGAATGGAAAAACCATAACTCATCTTCCTAAGTGTACTATGAGAAACTACAATACATACCATGCTGAGAAACCACCTATTTTGTGACACTAGTATTTATTCCACTGCAATGTACATAAATCGGTAATAATGCAATAATAATAATACAAGCTGGGATTTTCAGAAGCATCAGGGCAAAACACTTTAAATATAATATGATTCTAAGTCCACTTAATTCTTAGAAAAATTACCTGCATTAAAATGAGGATCATCTTCCATTGACCGCACTGCCTCCTCAACTGCATCTACAGCACTGCCTCCCTGCTTCAGGACAGCGTAACCTCGCAGCGCAGCTCTGGCAACACCAGCACGACATCCCTCTTCTCGTTCTTTGAAGATGCGGCCAGCTCCACCATGCACCACGATGACAGGCTTCATCCTGCCCAGTTCCTCCCCAGGCCTTCAGCTGCGCACTCCGGTCAGTTGATGGCAATGGGCAGTCTTTCACGTGTGCTTCTTTCTATAAGGAGAGTGGCTGCAGGTTAGGTAATACATACGGGTAGTTTTCTAAATTTTTACCTTCTGGGAAGCCAAGTACTCACATGGAGGAGCGCCTAATTCATTCTGGATGAGGCCCCACGCAATTTGGTGCAACTCTGAGGCCAGCCCTGCTTTGGGGAAAGGTCTGGGTCAAAAGGCACAGGAAGGGCCCCTTTCAGGCTAAGTTACTCTACAATCTTGTTGTTTAGTATTATTACCCTGTCTGGTAATAATAAATTACAAGGGAACAAGCATTTGAGTAACCCTTGAACCTGCTAATTGCTATTTGTTTTAGATGGGTAGCCTGTTATCAGAGTACAGGAATATCACCAGCAGCAAGAAAGGCAACTGACCCGACCCGAGTTAAAGGTTTACCCAACTCAACCACCGGGATTCCAGACCTCTGACCGCTTGCAGTACCTTGAACTTCGAGGAGGAAAACGAGCTGTTAATTCACACCTGATAGCCAAGACCATGTTGTTACTGCTCATGGCCTCCTGCGAGCAAAAGATATTGTTGCTAGTTGTTACACATCTTTGGCGACGCAAACCATGGGTTTTGCTTCCAGAAAAAGGCAAAGAAGCAGCAGCTAACTCATCTCCCACTGAAATCTGGGGCAAATTCCAGAGAAAACTCCCCTCGTGAAAAGTTTCTCGGGGACGGCTGTTTTTGGAGGCTGTGATGAACAGAATCCAACTGCCTTTCCTCCCATCATACAAGCAAACCCTCCCGACAGAGCCTCCCGCACTCCTCCGGTCCCTCGCACTCCTGCTGCCCCAGCAGAGGCCGGCCGGGACGGCAGCAGGCGGGGAGCAGAGGAAATCCCAGCCGGGGCCGCTGTGGGGCACATCATCCCCTAAGCGAGGCCGTTCAGGTTTTATTTCAGCCAGCAGCTACGCTCGTCCCTTACTCAGCACAGGCTACCCTCGGCTGTAGACCCAGCCCTGCCGCGCTCCTAGGCGGCACCTCCGCTCACGGCGGGCCCGCGCCGCTCTCCCGCCCGCCCCCGGCGTTCCCGCGGAGTGCGGTGTCCGATCGCACCTGGAGCGCCCCGTCCTTGCAGTGACTCACGGCCGCCCTGGGCGCGCTCCCGTGCCGGTGCCCGCGGCAGTACG
>WBNO01000411.1:0-16874 GCA_013400575.1 Peucedramus taeniatus
AATGTAAAAAATAATGGAAAATTCATCAGTTCTGAAGAAAGAGGAGAGAAACAAGGGATGGGGATGGAGATGATGGGGATGGAGATGGGAAGAAGAGAAATATTTCCCTACCAACCCTGCAGTGAGATTGAGACACCACAGCCCATAAACAGCCAAAATCAAGCTTTATATTTACGTGTATCTATTTATATATATTTTTATCTAAATATCCATAAATCCCCTTATCTGTCCTTACGTCCATCCCAAATCCTTCCACAATTTAGGGACTTAATAAAGGAAGAAAGACAAAAAAGCAGCATCCACATGAGGATGGACAACTGAGGCACAAAGATGTTCCTGGCTAACAATTCCACCCATTCCCAAGGTGTGGTGGGGCCTAAAATCATCCAGAATCTTCCTAAAATACTTTTTAAAATCTCATTTGACCTTATTAACTCCTTGGGAGCACCATTCCCTTGGCCTGCAGAGACACCCCAAAAATTAAAGCTGTTTCCCTTGTGGAATGCTGAGAGATGATCGGGAGTTTTCAAAGTTCGGATGCAAATCCTGCAAAATTTGGGTTCTTTACAAGGACGGCGACAACAAATCCCATTCCAGGGGTGCCTCCCTGCAGCTCCATTCAACAATTCCCTCCTCATCTCCTCCCTCAGGAGATGTTTCCTCCTGTGCAGCCTCCCCAGCCATCCCAAACTCACCATTCCAAAGCCTCCCCAGCCATCCCAAACTCACCATTCCAAAGCCTCCCCAGCCATCCCAAACTCACCATTCCAAAGCCTCCCCACCCATTCCAAACTCGCCATTCCAAAGCCTTCCCAGCCATCCCAAACTCACCATTCCAAAGCCTTCCCAGCCATCCCAAACTCACCATTCCAAAGCCTTCCCAACCATTCCAAACTCGCCATTCCAAAGCCTCCCCAGCCATTCCAACTTGTCATTCCTCACCCTTCCCAGCCATTCCTAAACTCCCCAGTTGTCAGCCTTTCCAACTCATCATTCCAAAGCCTTCCCAGCCATTCCAAACTTCTCATTCCTCACCCTTCCCAGCCATTCTCAACTTGCCATTCCTCACTCTTCCCAGCCATTCCAAACTCACCAGTCCAAAGCTTTTCCAGGAGTTCCCAAACTCGCCATTCCTGAAAACCCATCTTGATTTAACGACCCCTTTGGCCCAGTAGATTTTGCTGTGCTTCAAACCTAATATTTTTATCAAACCAAATACTTTTATAAAACCCACTATTTTTATCCCTGTCTCAGATTTTCCTCCGAGTTTATTCCCCGATGCCCCAACACCAAAAGGACGTTCCCAAGATAACTCCAGACCCGGATCCATTAACCCAGAGCTGAACCCCTGTCCCAAAATCTGCATTATCTCGTGCCTGATGGGATGCAGGATTTCTGCACTCATTCATGGTGCTGTTTTACCCAATTATTAATAATTAATGGAGATTGCTCCTCCTCAGGATGAGTCCCCGAGGTTGATAAGGTTCCAAGAGCTTCCCTGATGGAAGTGACACCAGCTCAACCAACGGGCTGAGCCCAGCATGTTGTCACCACGTAACAGCTCCATGAAATTGTTCCATTCCAACCAGGAGGCCAAGGAGAAATTAAAAAATTGAAACAGAACAAGGTCAAGGAGAAACTAAAAAAATTGAAAATAGAACCAGGTCAAGGAGAAATTTAAAAATTAAAATAGAACCAGGCCAAGGAAAAATTTAAAAATTTAAAACAGAACCAGGCCAAGGAGAAATTAAAAAATAAAAACAGAGCAAGGTAAAGGAGAAATTAATAAAACATAACCAGGTCCATGCTGGTGGAGCTTCTACTGACACCAGGGAGCTGCAAACCTCGGGATTCAGCTCCATGCGAAGGTGAAGAACACCTGGGGGTTAAAACACTGGGCATCCCCTCCAAAAATCAGGGTTTGAGTTAATTTCCTGCCCATCGCGGATCAGAGACCCATCCGGGAGGACTCTCAGCCCTCCCCGCGCATCGCTGGGTGCTCCCGCACCCCCCTCCGCTCTCCCCGCTCCAGAGCCTCTGGAATACAAATGACTTTCGCAGCAGAGATGGAAACCCGATCATTAAACTGAGATAACTGAGCCGAGCCCCCGCCGGGGCCCAGCCCAAAGCCAAGATCAATGCTGCGAGGAGGCAGCGCTGTCATTTAATCGATATCCGTGTGCAGCCCATTATCCCGGCGCTCCTGGCTGCTCCTGGGAATCCTCCAGCCCATCCCCTCCAGCCTGGTGACGTTCGAGGTGAGCGCTGAAGGGTGGAAGTGTTTAATTTAGGGCACTTCCCGGGACAATCAGAGCGATGGGAGATCTCCCAGATAAGTTTCACTCCCCACCATCCTTCTGGGAGAGATTTTTTTCCCCCCCTTTTATGCCGTCCACCAGGACAAAGGAGCCTTTATGGCGTTTTTTAGCCAGTGTGTTTATTTAGTGCATATTGTGGCCGAGCCGCTGTTGGAATATCATCCATTTCCCTCCCCGGGGAGATATTCCAAGGAGCAGTGAGGAATCAACTTTAAACAAAAAGGCCATCTAAATATACAAACCGAGGAGAACAATGGCAGCATTAATTATATCCCAGGCAGGAGGGGATCCAGGGGGAATTCAGGGGCAGGGAAGTTCTTTCTGCACGAATTATTTCCCTCTCCGGGCGGAGAGCAGAGCCGTGGCCAGGGACGGAGAGGGAACGTGAGGATGGAGGGATGGGGAAGTGTCCAACAAACTGGGACCCAGACAGGACAAAAGCAGCAGGAGAAGAGAAGCCATGAGGTTTGGAAGTTGTGAAAGAGGATCAGGAGCTGGGTCCTGCTTGGATGGGGCGAGGAATTGACAGCAAAGGCAGGGATGTGTCCCACAGCTCTGGAGAAAAGGGAATTGGGTTTAGAACTTCCAGAAGACCTTAATGTCCTCCCTGTGGGGGATAATATGGAATCATGGAATGGTTTGGGTCGGAAGAGACCTTAACGCCTATCTAATTTCATCCCATCCATGGGCAGGGACACCCCCAACTATCCCAGGGTGCTCCAAGCCCCAGTGTCCAACCTGGCCTTGGGCACTGCCAGGGATCCAGGGGCAGCCACAGCAAATCTGGATAACCAGTGGTGTTCCTTATATCCTTTTCCAATCCTAAAAATTCTGGGATTATCTCCCCAGGGAACATGTTCTGGTTGGTCAAAAACCATGGGAATGTTTGTGTGGGAATGAAGGATGTGGGGAACACCATGGTAAACCTGAAGTCAGAGTTCAGGATATTAAATCTGACATTCAAATGAAAAAAATGGACTTAGAGGGAAAAATAAGGAGAGTCTGATGAGAAAGGGTAGAAGTAAGGGAAAAAAGGGAATAATGGAGTCATGGAAAGTTTGGGTTGGAAGGGAACCTTAAAAATGATCCAGTGCCACCTCTGCCATGGCAGGGACACCTCCCACTGTCCCAGGCTGCTCCAAGCCCCAGCGTCCAACCTGGCCTTAGACCCTTCCAGGGATCCAGGGGCAGCCACAGCAAAAACGGGAATTCCATTCTAGTGTTTGACCACCCTCACCCCCACTCCAAGGAGAAGCAGGGAATTCTTGCTGGAATTAAAACCAATTAACTCTGGTGGAATCTGGGACAGACGGTGCCACCACTCGGGGCATTTCTGAAGACCAGGGTGGCCAAGGATGGTCACATTGTGGTGGCACAAGTGGCATGGTGAGGAACATCTTCCATCAGAGGGACCTCCCTGCACCCCTCGTGTCCCTGCTGTGGTTGGGTTGGTTACTCAGCCATTCCCAGGGCTTTGAATTCCAGGGGAAAACCAAAAGGTGCCTCTTTCCCAGCGCTTGGAAGAGGAGCTCATCCAGCAGAAACCAACACTGGATCCACAAAACCTTACAAGGGGCCTCCAAAAGATACCAAGCTCTCTTTTTGGCTTTTTTTAAGAAATCTTGCTAAAACAATCTTGAAAACAATCTTGCTAAAACAATCTTGAAAAATCTTCTTTCCATACAAAACACCCTCCTTGATGCAGGGCAAAATGGGATTATTGAAGGAAATCCCAAGGATTTGGCTCTAACAGAGATAGAATCAAAGAATTGTGGAATTGTTGAGGTCCAAAAGGTTTGTAAGACCATTGAGTTCCCCAGAACTGCCAATCCCACCATTAAATCACATTCCCAAGCGCCACATCCAGAGGGATTTTGAATCCACCACGGTCCCAGGCCGGAGAAGTTTTTTTATGCAGAAATTTCCCCTAAAACCTAAAAGATTCAATACATTTTCACTCTTGTATGAAGACATGGAGACTTTGGGTCCTGTCTCCTGCTGAGGAAGCCCCACAAGGTGGATCTGAGTTTCAATCCAGGAGCTTTTACGGTGAGGTGGACTCAGGGAACCTCCATGGAACATCCCACGGGATCATCGGGATCTCACCACTCACCTGCTCCACCACAATCCCACCGACAGCACCCAAAATAACAGAGAAAATCCATATTTAAATACCAATTTCCAGGAAAACTTCACCCTAAACCTCTCCAATGGATAAGGATTGGAAATACGTGTTTTCCATGGATTTTTAAGGATAAACCACAAAACCCTGGAATTCTCTCAACAGTTTATGACCTCAACTGGAGCTGATGGAGAAAATCACTTGAACCCTGCTTTAGTTTTCTGGAATATTTAGGAATATATAAAACCTGGGAATTCTGCAGCAGAAAACTTGAATAACTTTATATAAATAAATCTCTTCCTTCTCCTCATCTCTATAAATGGATTTTTTTTTAAGGATTATCCAACACTGCTTTAGGGCACAAGTCACCCTTCCAGAGATGTTTTTTTTCCCTGGAAATTGTCTTGTTTTTTCCCTGGAAATTTTATGGCCCCTCAGAGCAGTATCAGGGTGCCAGGCCTGCCCTGAGGCACCCAATGCTAGGACAACCCAATACGGCCACGGAGCAAATTCCAGCTCAGTTTTCCGGCTCCTTCCTCCTCATGGATACAAATTGTTGGTGGTTGATGTTTCCCTTTGGATTCATGGAATCCTGGAATGGGAATTTCAAGTTGGCTCCATGGCAAACCTGAAACCCTTCCCTTGGAGGGCCTCACCTCTGTATTCCTAATTTTATTCTCATCTTCACTTCCTGAAATATTCCTTTTCCCCTTTTTTTGACTAAGTAAATCTTGGCTGTGCTGCTCTGCTGTTCCTGAGCCATCACCGCTTTTATCCCAGCCCCATTCCCACTTTTCAGCCTCTTTTCACCTTCACCTGACCTCACCTGCTTCACTTTCTAGACTTTTTTTCCCCTCCCTTTGGTCCAGGAGGCCAAAATTTCTGTCAGCAAAGCTTCGGGGCCAGGCAAAGCTCAGGGCCCTAACCCTAACCCTAACCCTAACCCTAACCCTAACCCACCACTCCCATTTCTTAGCAGGGTGCCCAGAACCAAACCCCAACCCCAAACACAAACCTACAGCAGCTTTAAAACCCCAAAAATCTAAACCCCAGCCTAGCAAAACCCAGTTTATCAACGCCTGTGAGGCTGAGCTCTGTGATCCACAGAGCCTGGAGCACCTCATCCGTTGGATATTTCTGTGGTGCTTTAATTGCAGGAACAAACCCAACTTTTTCCAAGGCCAGCACATGTGGGATTTGGAAATCCTGACAATGGGGGCTCTCGGCATCATAAATTCCACTTGTCCCCTTCCCGGAGCCAAAGGAACACGTGGAGAGAAGCTCCTGCTGGCAGCTCCCTCCCAGGGGTGACCGGATCGGGAGAGAGACAGGGCTTTGTTTAGAGGGAAAAACACAGGGGTTTGGAGGGAAAAACAGAGGGATTTGTGGGGAAAAATACCGAGATTTATAGGGACAAACACAGGGATTTATAGGGACAAACACAGGGATGGGGTTTGTGCACTGCCTCGGGTTACCCTGGGCAAAAAGGTGCCAAACATCTCCTGCCTGGTTCAGAGGATCGTGGAATGATTTGGGATGGCAGGGAACTTCGAGATCATCCTATTTTTCCCTTTTTTCTGCCCCTCTTTTGTTTTTTTTTTTTTTTCCTTTTTTTGGGGGGGTCTTTTTTCATCGCCTGCATTCTATTTTCTTTCTTTGTTTATATCTTGATTTTCCTTTCCCCCCCCTCTTTTTCTTTCTTTCATTTTCCCTATTTCTCCCTTTTCCCTTTTTTCCATTTTACTCCCTTCTATTCATGTTTTTCTCCCTTTTTTCCTCCTTCCCCCCCCTTTTTCTTCTTTCTTTCATTTTTTATCTCCCTTTTTTCCTTCCCTCCTTTTCCCTTTTTCCATTCCCCCTTTCTCATTTCCCCCCTTTTCTTCTCCCCTTCCCTTTTTCTTTTCCCTCATTTTTATCCTTTTTTTTCCTTTTTTTCCCTTTTCATTCCACACTTTTTTCATTTCTCCCCTTTTCTCCTTTTCTTCCCCTCCTTTTTTTTTCCTTTTTCCCCCATTTTCTTATTTCTCTCTCCCTTTTCATGCTTTTTCTCCCCATTTTCCTTCTTTTTCCTCCTTTTTTTTTTTTTTTTTTCCCCCAGGGACAGCACAGAACAATCCCTACAGCCAAGGGCATTATCATGGAGCAGGAATAATTCCCAAAAAAGATTCCTGGGTGCTCCCAACCCCTCCCTGTGGCTTAATGACCTTTGCAGCTCATTAATACTTATTAAGTTGCTCTCCTGCCCCACATTCCCCTTTTCCACCCATTTTTGGTTTCATTCCCCCCCTTTCCAAACCCGTGGTGGGAGCACAAGGCTTTGGGACACCCATCAATAATTTTACAGGGTTTCTTATTCCCAAAAAATTGGTTATTTGGGGGGAAAAAAAGGGAATTCCACTCAGGAGCAGGGAGGGTTATTAATATTGCAAAACACGAGAGGTGGGAGCACGTGAAGCCAAACTCCTCCAGAGCCTGAACAGCTGCAGCGCTCCGGACGGATAAATCATCCCAAAACGGGATCAAAACAACACATCTCCGTATTCTGGATCCAAAAAATCACCCAAACTCAACTGCGCCGTCAATTCCATCAAGGAATTCCACCGGCAGAGCGGGAAGGGGGCGGGGAACCAAGGAACCCTTTCATGGCCACGTCGCGCCTTGAGTTTGCCACGTCTGTCCTCAGCCTCAGCCTCATCCTCCTCATCTCATCCTCACCATCTTCATCCTCACCTTCATCCTCATGCTCATCATCCCAATCCTGATCCTGATCCTCACTTTCATCCTCCTCATCCTCATCTACCTGGCAGGTTTCACTGGATTTGGGAATTCCCAAGGCACCAGGAAACCCTGGGAATGTGGTAAAAGCTGGGTTTTTTGAGGGAACACTGGGAGTCTCCATGTTGGCCATGCTGAGCTGCGAATCTCCGCGGGTGACAAATCCAAGGAATCTCTGCGCCGCCACCCCGGAGCCGTGACCGCGCTGTCCCCCGGCCTTCCCCAAAGGAAACACATACCAAGGCTGGGTTTTCCAGCAGCATTCCCGGCCCCTCTTCCCAAGCCAAGGGGTCCCAGGCTCACTTTGATCTGCTGAGCTCTCCAAACCCAGCAGCGAGAGGAGCGGAGTCAAGAATTGATGGAGGTTTGCTGGCAAGAGGCTCGGCTGTCTGAGTTACCTTCCCCAGACCCCTCAGAAGTCATCCAGAGACTCAAATCCATTGTTTTTGCCTAAAAAAAAATCTCTGGGATAAGCCTTCAAGTGAACCAAAACCCTGAGCCAGGGTTTTCTTGCTCCCACTGGTGGGAAACCAGAGCAGGGAAAGGACTGCGGGGAGCACTGCTGGGTCCTGAGGTAAAGCTGATCAACCAAAAAAATTCAAGGAAGGGAAAATTCCCGTGAAGCCAGGCTGGGAGAGGTGGGAATGTTCCCCTGGAGAAGGGAAGGCTCCAGGGAGAGCTCAGAGCCCCTTGCAGGGCCCAAAGGGGCTCCAGGAGAGCTGGAGAGGGACTGGGGACAAGGCCTGGAGGGACAGGACACAGGGAATGGCTCCCACTGGGAAAGGGGAGATTGGGCTGGGATCTTGGCAACTGGGAATTCCTGGCTGGTCTGGAATTCCCAGATTTGCTGTGGCTGCCCCTGGATCCCTGGCAGTGTCCAAGGCCAGGTTGGGATGGATGTGGATCCACCTGGGATAGTGGGAGTGTCCCTGCCCATGGATGGGGGTAGGAATGGGATGAGCTTTAAGTTCCCTCCCAACCCAACCCATTCCCCGATTCCATGATAAAAGCTGGCAAAGAGGGGCAATTTTGGGGTTTTCAAGGTGTCCTTGAGTGTTTCCAGGTGGAAACTGACACTCTCTGGCTCAGGATGTGTCACTGAAGGGCACAACAGCACCGAGATGACATCACCTTAGGCTGCTTTCTGAACTTTGCCCCATTATCCCTTTGCCCATCCACTGACATCGCCAGAAATCCCTCAGCGAGCTCCTGGCTTGGGTTTCCACCTCCACCAACAGCAGAGAAAGCAAAAACCCAAAGCTCTTTGATGGGTGCTCTTTGATGAAGACCCTGGCCACAAACTGCTCCCCATGACCCCTCCTGGTCCCCCTGTCCTCCCTGGTCGTGTCCCACCCCGTCCTTGTGGTGCCAAGGCTGGCTCAACCCTAATTGACATCATGTGTGCTCGGGACTGGCTGTGCCGGGGACTCCCACGGCACCAAAAAGCCGTGGAAAAATCCAGTAATCAACCCCAAAAATCGCCTTTTCCCTCCCTGCTCCGGCGCGGGGCCTGTGCGGGAGCAGAACCCGGCGTCCACCCGTTGTTAGGCCCGGTTTAAATATAGATCCAGCTCTGAACAGATGAATAATTGCGGTGCTTAAAACGTCTGGCTAATCTTTAGCAGAGCTGCAATCAATCACCGGTGTCAGGCTGGGACGCATTTCTCAGTTTCATACACAAAACCTTCCTTCAAATGCAAACTATATCCACTTTCAGGGCCTGGCCCGCCTTCCCCATCTGATATTAATGGAAGAGCTCCCGGCATGAGGAGGCTCCGGGCGGAATTGATTTGGATTTTCAAGAAAATAAAAAAAAATGAAATTAAAAAAAAATAAAAATAAAAAAAAAATCCTTCAGTCGGGAATGACAGTCCTAAGGAAAAAAGCCCTGAGCTGCTGAAGCGGGGATTTGGATGGGTTTGGAGCTTTGGGAAAGAAAACACAGGGAACACGTTCGGCTGATCCTGCTCTTTGCTTGCCGACAGAGCAGCGAGGAAAAGCCAAGTCTCCGGCTCAGCCTAAATCCCTGGAGCACTTTGTGTCCTCCGGCCTTACGGTCTCTCCCCTGAAGTGCCTCAAAATGGTGGAATATAAAATAAAAATTACTGTATTGTTGACAAATTGGACATTTTTCTTCATTAGCAGCTGATATTCACTAATTTGAGGGTCAATGACCTGCTCTGGTCCTGGTCCTGGCTATCCCAAAGTGTTGCCTGTCTCTTGGTGGGCAATAATCCATGTCCAGTTTTCCCAGGAGAGCATTCCTCATGTTTTCCCCATTTCCTAGAAAGCAGCTGCAGCTTTTCCTCCAGCATGGGGCTCACACATCCCTCCTTGGATGCAAGGAAACCCTAACCAAGTAATCCCTTAATCCTTTAAATTAATTAATCCGAACTCGGGCCGACCACAGCTCCACAGAATCATTTAGGATGGAAAAGACCCTCTGGATCACCAAGTCCAACCATTGAACCAGGAATTACACATGGATTGAGCACAGGGATCCGGATCAGACCCATCTTCCAGAAGAGCCCACTCTGCTCATCCAGGAGATGGGAGAACTCAACCAGGAGCACCAGCTCCAGCCTCTTTCTCCCCACCAAGAGCTGGAGAACACCTGGCAGACCCTCCTGAGCTTTCAGCGAGTGGAGCTCACCAGTTATTCCAGTTTTACAGCCAGGATTGTTTTCCCATCTCGTTATGGCCAGGATAGAAGGGTCCTGTCACCGTTTCCCATATTAAATCAGAAAACCCTGGACCTGGCAGTAATGGAAGCAGGAATTGTGCTGGCTCCTGGCACCAGACCATGGTGGAGCCCAGGCTCCATCTGAAAATCTCTGCCTGATAAAGTTCACTGGGTGTTTTCAAGCTGTCAAAACCCTCCAGGTCGGCTTGAGATAGGAAGGAACCCAATCTGATCAGACCCTGAAGAACTCAGAGGGGACATGGGCAAGCACAACCCACATTAGGAACCTACTGCCACTTCTTTCTCTCCAGAATTTATGATTTTTTTTACAATTTTTTCATTTATTGGGTTTTTTTTTTGTGGGCAGACTCCGAGAGGCAGAGCACTGACATCTCCCAACAAGACCACGGGCTGCCCCAAAATTAAAACGTGCGAACACTGAAGGTGGTGATGGTATCTGGGGGCCCTTCGGGGGTGGAAAGTTGATAAAATCTGGTGAGTAATACCTGGATTTTTCATCAGCTGCCATCTGAGCACGAGGGGAGATGTGAGGTTGAGGTTTGCTCCTCCAAACACGACGTTTGACTCATAAAAAGCTGTTTTCTCTCCTGGCTCAGCAACCTGGCTCTCATCACCTGGGCACGGATGTGCCCCTTTGGTGAGGTCAGGAATTCCTGTCTCCCGATGTTCACCGTCGTTCCCGGCCCCTGCCGTGCTCACTGAACTGAACCCAAAGTCAGGCTGATTTGGGTCATCTCAGGAGATAAAATTAAATACAGGAAATCACCCGAGCTTTGGTTTGGTTGGTGGGCAGTTGCCTCTGGGGTTTTGGAGCAGGTGGGAGCATTTTTAGGGGTCTCTCCCAACTTGGAGAGTTATTTTATAGAATTCCTCTCCATTCTCCATCCCTGGAAACCTCCAGTGTCAGGTTGGACAAGGCTTTGATGCTGTCCTGGCTCGCTGCAGGCACAGATGGCCTTTAACCCCTTCCCAGCACAAACCATTCCATGATTCCACAACCATCCTTGTTCTTATCCCCACCAGCAAACCAAGGAAACAACAGCACTGCCACAAAAACCAAGGAAAACCCTTGGACACTCCTTGCCACCCCCAAGGTGTCCCTGACCTGATGTTTGATATTCCCAACCACAGATCCCTAATCCAAGATGAGAACACCTGGGCCAGCGGTCCCAGACTCCGTGGTCGGCACAGCCCGAGCCGCAGCCGTTCCGCGGAGGATTCGCGCTCCAGAAAAAATGTTGGCTCCCGTTTTTGGCTTCCCCTCTCCCGCAGGCAGGTGTGAGCCCAGCCCAGCCTCCCCTGGGAGACACCCCACCGTGCGGGAAGCACTGGAGGCTGCTCCCTTTCCCCGCGGATCAGATAAGTCCTTGTGGGAATTTTGGCAGCGGAGCTCCGAAGATGAGCTTGGCTCCGCTCCAAACAGTTGGAAGCACCTCCGAGGCAGGATTTGTCTGATAAGGGATCTCTGGCTTCCTCCTTCCCTCTGCCCCAGCACGTCCGTGGCTTTGCTGATCCCGTCACGCTCTTGCCCCACAAGGTCAGCACCAAAGACGTGCTGGTGGAGCCGCCCGTGACCCCAAATCCGCGTGTGGATCTGGACGGAGGCTGGAAAGGACGTTTAGGATCATCAAATGGTTTGGGTTGGAAAGGACTTTAAATCCCATCCAGTCCCACCCCATATATGGGCAGGGACACCTCTCACCACAGTGCTCCAACATGGCTTTGGACACTTCCAGGGATCCAAGGGCAGCCACAGCTGCTCTGGGAATTCTATCCCAGACCCTTCCCACACTTACAACCAAGAATTCCTTCCCAATAGGAAGGGTACAATTAGGAAATCATCCCTGGGAAACAGCTATGGATTTATCCCATAAAGGTATAAAGGATCCTGATAAAACTCATTTGGTCTGCTGGAGGTCTCAGGAGGACTTTGTCACACGTCACTGAGGTTTCTCACCGTCCCTTGAGTGACCCAAGGTTTAAGGAGGGAGAAATGACATTCCCAAGGCAAGGGCAGCAGAGCAAACCCAGAGCCAGGGGAAGAGCCCTGCTTTTCTGCGTTTGTAAGGAACTGGAGGACCAAAACCCCCAAAAACCAAAGATCTGAGTGATAAATTCAAGGATCTGATAAACAAATCCCACATGCAATAGATGATCCAGGGGGATGCACCCCACGCACCACTCCATAGATTCTCCTGGATATTCTCGCTTGAAATGAAGGGCAAAGAGTGGATTTATGCCTTTTGAATCTTTTACCACCTGAACTTTCTGATTTGGGGCTGGTAGGAGATTTGGGATGCCTCTGGAAGAGAAACTCTGAGGGAATCCAGCCGAAAGATCCCTAAAAGCTTTTAACGTATGGTAGAAGCATTTTCCTTCTCGTGCGAGAAAGGGACACTGGGATATTAATCACGGATTCCTGCAGCATCAATTACTGGGGTTGCAATGGTCAGGATCAAAATGAAGCAAAACCTGCCAGTCAAAACACTTGAAAAACCTAAAATTCCTCCTGTCTCTCGTCCTTCACGATGATCCGGAGCTGCTCCAAGCTGACACCAGCGATTCCTCCAGGCTGTAATTCAGCAGCTCGCTCTGCAGCAAGGCCTCATTGCTTTGGAAAAACAGAATTTATTAGGAAGGCTCCCAGCCATCCCTTCTTTGCCAACATCCAAACGGAGAGCAGATTCTGCAGGGAAAGGTCTGAAATTTTCTCTCTCCTGTGGGAAGCCAAGCTGGGATGTAGGGGAACTCAGGGTTTGTGAGCTTCAGGTCAGTGGGCCACAGGAAATTTGCTTTGCGGGGGGATTTTCTCCAGCTGCTACCATGGAATGACTCTGGCTGTGGAATGACTGTCCCTGGAGAGGCTCTGCTGGGCACAGATTGAGCAGCTGGAGGAAAACAGTCTGGAAGCTCATGAAGAGGTGGACAGTGGGATCCAAGAGGGTCCAACTCCCATTTACCATGCAGCGTGGGGCAGCTGGCCCTGCCCATGGAATCAGATGATTTTGAGATCCCTTCCAACCCAAACCAGGCTGTGATTCCATGATTTCATGATTCCATGAACACAAGGCACCCAAAACGCAAGAGCCAAGGCTCCCTGTGCTGGTGCAGCCTGCTGGAAAAGCCAGCGTGCTTGAGGTTGAACTTGGAGAACTCTTTGCATGCAGTAAACACGAGGAAATTAGGGCAGGATGGGAGCAAACAGATTGTAAATCCCAGCTCTGGTTTGCTCCCTGCTCATCACCCCTCACAAACGACCCCTTTCATTGCCACTAAAACCATTCGCTCAATTGTCAGCAGCAGCAGGCGACTCGTGGTGCAGAATTCCTGAAAAACCAGCAACAAAAACACGTCGACAGCAAGAGGCCTTTGGAAATCTGCATTTCTGGGGAAGTTTCCACCCCGTAAACACCACAGGAGTTCGATCAGGGCCTGGAATTCTTCTGCTTTCTGTTCTGACTTAGTTCTTGCGCCTGTGCCAGTTGACACAAGCAAGGGATGAGGGATGGGGACGTGGGGGTGCAATCCTGGAGCCACTTTGCTGCCCTGGGACTGGAGAAAACCCCTCCAGGAACAGTGGCTCTTGCTCAATGCACCCACAGAGTGCCCTGACACCTTCCTGGACAAGCGCTAAAACATCTTTTGTTCATCACCCTCACACGGATCTTACGAGAAACTGAAGCCAGGAGCATTTTTAAACCCAAGACGAGCATTTAAATCCGAGCTGAGACGAGCACTTCAACCCCTACCACCTCTGAACGTGCTGGGGTCGCTCCGGAGGGATAAATCCGCGGCAGGCTTGGGGCTGGCTCGGGGCTGGGGATCCCCGCGGGCGCCAAGCGGGAGCTGTCACAAAGCCGCCCAGATGTCAGCTCTGCCACGGCCACCCTTCCAAGGGAGGATCCGCGGCGTGGCCGGCGGCCAGGTGGGGGAACAAAAGGCGCCTGCTGGGTTTTTCCTGCCGTCATTCAATCCCGGCTTAGCGGTCACGGCGCGTTCGCCTCCTCGGCTCTCCGCTGACGGATGCTCCGCGCCCGGCCTCGCCGCACGCGGCGGGGTCTCACCTTCCCGGGGCCGCCTGTTCTCACCTCCTGCTCACCTGGGGCAGCCCAGGCCAAAACCTAATGTTCCTTAAATTCGCCGGCTGAGAGCGCGTTAACAGGCGGATCTTTCGAAACTTTCCCATTCTTCTCGTAATTTATCGATGAAAGGATTCCTCGTGGGTTAGGCAATATCCCCGCGGATGGAAGCCTGGCTTAGGTTCTCTCCTTTCTTCCCCCTCGGTAACGTACACCTCCTCTCGGAGGGCCCCTGATGAAAAATTCCCTGCCGGCCTGGCTGCGCTGCCAGCGGTGCTGCTGATGGATCGTGTTCCTCTCTACCTGCTCAGATTAATCAGGTTACAGCTCAGCCTGCCAACAAAGCCTGGCCTCACACCTCAGCCCAGGCCCGAAATCCAACATCCGAGTCGGGCGAGGGCTGCCCCAGCTTGAAACCCAGCCTAGGAGTCGGGAGAGGCCTCTGCCATCACTTCAGGTGAAAAGAATCCTTCATTTGCTCCACGTCCCGCTTGTAAATCCCGTTTAAACTCCTAAACTGCGAGGCAGGGAGCAGAGTGCCAGCCGGGGCAGCAGAAATTGAGATAGAGGAGCCCTGCTGCTGTAAAACACCATCAACGTGTGAGCTGCCAGGCTGTAAAACCAGCACAAAGCTTCCCCTTCCACCCAGGCAGGGCTGCCTGGAAGTTTAATTTGTGTTTTTAATGATCTGAGACACTCCAGAGTGAAAGCTGGGAGAGAAACACTCCTAAACACGTCACAAATGCAGCGCCTGACCAGGCAAAGTTTATCACTGGGAGTAACTCTCATCTCACCAGAGGACAAGGCCCATAGATCTCCTTGGTGTTTAAACCCAGCTTAGTGATCCTTAGGATTTTACTGCAGGGGAGTAAATCCTGGCTGTGAACTTGTCTGATGGAGAACTTCCATCACCCCGTGACCGACCAGGCAGCTCCAGTTGTGACTGAGTGTCACAAACCCACCTTGAAAGATGGTTTAAAACATGAGGAACAGGTTGGTTCTGCAAGCAAAAATAGATCTGGGGGGGATTTAAACCAAGGAACCGAGGTCACCGTTCTGCCACAGACACATGGACACAGACTGGGGTATGGATCTTGTGGCTGGAATTGCTAAGTGTTGCTTATATGTAAATTTAATTCACACCAAGGATGTCCCAGCCCTGGGGCCAACAGCAGGAGGACGTGGAGCTGCTGGAGAGAGCCCAGGGGAGGCCTCAGAGCTGCTCCAGGCCTGGAGCCAGGCTGGGAGAGCTGGGAATGCTCCCCTGGAGAAGGGAAAAATCCAGGGAGAGCTCAGAGCCCCTTGCAGGGCCCAAAGGGGCTCCAGGAGAGCTGGAGAGGGACTGGGGACAAGGCCTGGAGGGACAGGACACAGGGAATGGCTCCCACTGGGAAAGGGGAGATTGGGTTGGGATCTTGGGAACTGGGAATTCCTGGCTGGGAGGGTGGGGAGGGGCTGGGCTGGAATTCCCAGATTTGCTGTGGCTGCCCCTGGATCCCTGGCAGTGCCCAAGGCCAGGTTGGACACTGGGGCTTGGATCCACCTGGGACAGAGGGAGGTGTCCCTGCCCATGGATGGGGAGGCACTGGATGGGCTTTACAGTCCTTTCCAACCCAATGTTTTTGTGATTCTGTTCAGTGCTGGTGTTGTGCTGGACCACAGGAAGGACGTGAATGACCTTCCACAAATCCCAGCTTTGCTTCATCCTCCCGTTTTGTTCAAACCAGAACTGATTGCTCAGCTTCTCCTTCTTGGCTTAACCTTCACCAGACAACCAAATTCTGGTGAAATGAGGTAAGGGTTTCACCTGTGGGAACCACAGGCAGCTTCTGCAGCCAAATTCCTCAGCAGAGCAGCTCCAGCAGCGTAATTGCGTTGTCACTCATCATCAATGTCACGGAGATTATTCAGCAATTAACACCAACTCCCGAGAATTGCAGCCCTGAGACAAAACGAGGGCGTCTGGAAAGGCAGAGATTTTAAACTCATTGCTTTTCCAAAAAAGTTCAGAGGCCATGAAGCTCAGGCTACAATACTGAGACTCAAGCTCAAAAACTGAAATATGTTGTTGCAAAAGTTTAGTAATATTAATAATAATAAAAATAACAGCAATAATAAAAAATATAGATCCGATAAGTAAGAACTACTCCATGCTTTGGATCTTCTCTGAAAGAAAACCAGGAACTTCTTAAGGAATTATCTTGAGCAATTCTGGTGGGTTTGGAGCAGGGTTGAAACTCTCAGTTCTCTGCTCACAGGTAAAAATGTTTCTTCCCATTTTTAGAGTTATCATGAAATTAAAATGTACTGCTTGGCAAAACTTGCTTCCTTGTGGTATTTCCCTATCAATTTATGTGGCTGTGGAGTTTTTTGGGGCTTATTTTTTAAATCTGAACCAGAAATCAATGGATAAACTCAAATAAAGCCTCAAATCCCACAAGGTCTGACACACCTTCCAACACCTCTACAAAAATCAAGGACAAAACTCGCCCAATATCATCCAACCCTTAAGCTTCCCAACTCCCAAAATTATCTGTGGAAATTCCCTTCCTTCCCTCTCCCAAGCACGGCTGGGAGAACTTTTGGAAACGAGGTTGAAGGAGGTTCCTCCATCATTTCTTCCTCTCCTTGGCTCTGCTGCGTGACCTGGGGTGGTCGTGGCTCTCCCGACTCTTCACCCCAAACCCGGCGTTGCCGTTTGCTGTGAACTACAGCTGGATTTCCATCCTCCTGGAATGCCCAGAAGTAACGGATTAACACCGGCCAGGATTCCCCGCAGGAGCAGAGATTCTCCGAAAAGCTCAAGCAATGAAAGGAATGCGCACGGAGCGACGGGGAGAAGGGGGAACGACTTCAAAAAAAAAAAAAAAAAAAAA
>WBNO01000411.1:16961-59802 GCA_013400575.1 Peucedramus taeniatus
AAAAAAAAAGGGCCACAACATCTGGCTTAGTTTAGCCCAAAAGCTACAACCAAACCACAGTCGCCTCGGCTCCACCGGCACCGCGCTCAGGAAAAATCCCACAGCTCCGGGATGACAGTTGGGAGCCGGGGCGGCAGCGAGGAAATATCGCTTGATGAGGTGTCGAGGAAAACCGTCCTCGCTGAAGCAGAATTGATGGCACAGGACTTGGATCCCCTGGGAATGGCATTCCACGGCGCAGCCGGATGATTCTAGTCCAGGTGAATGCATTCGACCCCCGCAGAGACGTGGTCAAGCTCTGAGGTGTTGGTTGAGAACCTCAGAGAGTTTCAAAAGTCCGAGGCCAAGAGGTTCCTCTGAAAATTCACGTTCTTTGTCTCAGCACTCCTTTTTTAACCCTTTTTTCCCAGCAATTACATGGGAAAAACTCACAGGAAGCAGCTCCAGCTGCCGACATTATTACAAAATCATGGAATGGGTTGGGTGGGAAGGCACCTAGAAGATCACCTTGACCCACCTCGTCCATGGGCAGGGACACCTCCCACTGTCCCAGGCAGATCCAAGCCCAAATGTCCAACCTGGCCTTGGGCACTCACAGGGATCCAGGGGCAGCCACAGCAAATCTGGGAATTCCAGCTCAGCCCCTCCCCACCCTCACAGCCAAGAATTCCCTCAATCTAAATCTCCACCCTTTCACCTTAAAGCCATTCCTGCTTCTCCTTGGAAAAGTTCTTCTCCAGCCTTGTTGTGGTCTTCCTTCACACCCTGGAAGACCCCCCCTGAAGCCTCCTCTCCTCCAGACTAAGGATCCACACCTTGGAAAACACTTCCCTGACTCAGGGCATCAAAGCCAGAGGAAAACAAGGCCACCGAGGTCACCAAAATCGTGAGAGCGACACAAAACCACCTTAATTCATTCACTTTGAGGCAAAACTCACAGCTTTAAAGATCAGCTAAATGACCTGGGGTTTAACTTAGTCCCAGCCTAATTTAAGACGTCATAAAAGCAAACCTAGGCTTCAGGACCAATTTTGGCAGGAGGAAACTGCTCCTGAGGTCATCTCTCTCAAGATGCTGTTCACACCTTGAAAGGCGATGGGAAAACATGGTTTAATATTGACAAATTTGATGATGTCACTATAAAAATGGCCTAAGTGTCCCAAACATGTTGATAGAGGCTCCAGCCCAGGCAGGATGAATGTGGCACTACAGGGAAATTTGGGAAGCACAGGAGAGTTCCTCAGTGCCCCAGCCACGGGCGAGGAGGGCCAGAGCAGAGTTGGAGGATGTGGGATGGGAGATGTTATCTCCAAAACAAACCCTCCAACCCATCCGGCGTTTCTCCCGTGTTTTCAGCACGGCATTCCCAAGGGATTTGGTTTCTCTGGAAGGCAGCCCGGTGGTGCTGCCCTTTCCTTGGAAAAACACCACAGTCTCTGGGATTGCTGGGATTCTTCCCAAGCCAAGAGGGTGGCAGTGGTGGTGTGACACCTTGTGTGAGGTGAGCACAGGGTGCTGCTGGGTGGGCTCTGGGAGCCTCAGCCACCTCCCAGATCCAGCTTTTCCCTGATCCTGCTGGTGGCATCCCCAGCTGCCCAGTCCTGCTCCAAAGCTCACCTCCCAGGGGTTACAGAATCAGAGAATCATGGAATGGTTTGGGAAAGAAGGGATCTCAAAGATGATTCAGTTCCTTCAATCCCATTCCATCCATAGGCAGGGACATTTCCCACAGTCTCAGGTGGATCCAAGCCCCAATGTCCAACCTGGCCTTGGGCACTGCCAGGGATCCAGGGGCAGCCACAGCAAATCTGGGAATTCCAGCCCAGCCCCTCCCCACCCTCCCAGACAGGAATTCCCAGTTGCCAAGATCCCAGCCCAATCTCCCCTTTCCCAGTGGGAGCCATTCCCTGTGTCCTGTCCCTCCAGGCCTTGTCCCCAGTCCCTCTCCAGCTCTCCTGGAGCCCCTTTGGGCCCTGCAAGGGGCTCTGAGCTCTCCCTGGATTTTTCCCTTCTCCAGGGGAGCATTCCCAGCTCTCCCAGCCTGCCTCCAGAGCAGAGGGGCTCCAGAACCCTGGAATATCAGACTGGAAGCTCTTGCACCATGCTCCTGCCCTTTGCCAGGGCTGCACCTGCAGCACCGCTGGAATCTGGGACAATTCCAGGGATCCAGGGGCAGCCACAGCTTCTCTGGGCACTCTGTGCCGGGGCCTGCCCATCCTTCCAGCCAGGAATTCCTTCCCAAGGGTCATTTGGGGCTCGGAGTTCCACGGGAGCCTGTCCAGAGGCAGCAGCACTCCCATGGGATGGACTCATGTCCATGAAATCCGAATGCCATCACACACAGAGCAATTTCCAGCCTTTTTGATGGAAGACAGATTTAAGCTCCCGTGCCGGAGCCAGGCTGCTGCATCCAATCCTTCCCCACCCCCAAAAAAGCTGATTTCATCAAGAGATCCGATTGCAACCCTATCGTTTACCCAAAAAAAAACCCAAAAAACTGGGAGAAAAAAAATCCCTTCAGCGTAATCTACTTAAAAACCCAAATCTCATTTGTAGGTTATTAGAGCTGCTCCCGCCTGTGACATCCGGGCACGGAGCTCCCAGGAATTCTGAGGAGTCAGAGCTGGTTTCAGCAGAGTGTTTGGCCACGTTTCTGAAGGGCTCCTCAGCTGCCGTGGCAGCCGCAAACAGCTTCCCGAAAAGACAGTGGAAAATCTGGGAATAAAAACCCAAATAAAAGCGACGGCTCTAACGAGCTCTGTGCCGGTTTCGGGGCCGATCACTCAGCTCGTTGTCAGCTCCAGCTCCAGCCTCCATCCATCCGTGTGTTTTCCATTTATCCCAGGCTGACAGGAGCAATAATCCCGGCTCTGCTGCTCCGTGCAAACCACCCACCACACTTCAGGGCTTGTTGGCCATCAGCAGCCAAAAACGACCTTTTTCCATCCCAGATTTCCAAGGATGTTTTAGAAGAGGAGTTTCCAGTCCCACAGGAGTTCACAAGGAGAAGTTTCACTCATTAAAAGTAAAAAAATCACCTTTTTTTTCCCCCTAATTACTGCTTGGCTTTCTCTCAACATCCACAAATATCCACAGTTTTCATGGAGGAGAGGAGGAAACTGAGGCACGGGGACTGTGGCCAAGTGTGGAGCACCATTCCAGCCAGCTCCATCCTGATCCCGGGAGCCTGGATCCCATTAGTGGCTTTGGCAGGGCCCGTGGGCCAGGCTCTGCTCCGGGGACTGGAACACGGGACTTTCCTGCTCCACGGTTCACATTCCAGCCCAGCAGCACCGCCACGGCCGGGGCTGGAGATTTGGGAATGTCTGAGGGATGGGAGCAACGAGATATCGGGAGAGGAGCAGCCTCTGCTTTCCAGAATTAATTATCGGGAACGCCGGTGATGAATTTTTCCGGATTCTGGACCTGCACACCAGGTGGAAGCTCATCCTGAGACACTTCCTTGGGACGAGAAGGAGCAGCTTGGCCAACCAGCAGGGCTGGAATGTTTTCCCAAACCTTTTCAACCCAAATCCAACAGAAATCTTAAAAATGACCCTCAGGAGCAGATGGATCCCATCCCTGGAGCAACCTGGGATAGTGGGAAGTGACCCTGCCCATCATGGCAGGGGCTTGGAACGGGATGAGCTTGAAGGTCCCTTTCAACCCAACCCATTCCATGGTTTTTCACAATCCGGGCAGATGGAACCTTCTCATTATAATTAAAAAAATAAAATACAACCTAATAATTTAAAAAATTACATTTTCAGGACCACGATGGTCCCAACCCAAAAGCTGAAGTTTCTGAGGTTGATGTTTAGGACCTTCCAACCTAAAGGCAACTCCAGAGCAAAGAAAAGGCCCAGAACCTTCTCAAAGTGACTGGCAAAAATACAGGGAAAAACCAACCATTTCCCAGTGGGAAAAAAGGTGGGAAAGGAGTCCAAAAGGTCAGGGAGTGTCTGGAAAAGGTCCTGGAAAACCTGGTCTGTCCTGGTCTAGAGTCCTGTTCAGGAGAGAGCTCCAAGGGCCTATTGTGGCCAATACTCTTCATGGGCATCTTCTGGAATATTTATTGTTCCCAAAGAAATTGGAGTTACTTCAGATATCCCACCCTCAGAATCTCACTGAATCTTGGATCTGTTTCCTTCCTGCTTCTCAAGGAACTCCAGGGATTGCAAAAGGGATGGAATGAGGCAGGGATGAGTAAGGAAAGGAGAGATTTGGGGGAAGAACGTGATAAAAAAGACAAAAAAAGGGCAAATATGAACGGAGAGAGATGAGTCTGCTTGTTCAAAGGTATTGGAATCTGCCTGGAATTGGGAAAATATCCTGGCATTCCCAACTAGAGTAGAAGTTAAATGCAGCTAAACATAAACCACTAAGAATTTAATTAATATCAGTGGCCAGATCCTGCCCAAAACTTCAAAAAAAAGCTGTGGTTGGCTCCATTTGGAAAATTCCCGCCTGGATTTTCCATTCCAGGTCCCCATCTTTAAGCCAAGATCAAAGTCCACCATTGTTGGTGCTCACTGCCACCACATCCAGCCTTCCCCAGGATGCTGGAGCTGGGAAAGCATTCCTGATTATATTCCTGAGGGAATTCCTGAAGGAACCTGCATTCCAGGTATTCCACAGAAAGCAGCCCAAAGGGAACCCCGCCCCTGCCTGGAACTGCCCTTCTGGGGTCCTTCCTGCCCCTTCCCAGGCTGGAGGAGGTCTCAGATTCTGATTAAAGGAGAATTAAAAGGTTTATTTAAGGGAAAACCCCCCCAAATGATTTAAACTCAGCAAACAGATCCCACAGGGAATCCAAAGGAGCTTCCCAGCCCTGGATCCGAATGATTTCCACTCGTGGCAAGTTGTGCCAAGACTTGGCTCCTGTCCTCCAGGCCAATCAGCAATCTCAAAAATGCAATTCCAGGCTCAACTCCTGCCCGAACTCCCCGCCCTGCTCCAGTCAGACCTGGAGCGTGGATCCCATCACCTGAGCTCCCAGTGGGATGGGAGGGAACTCCCAAATTCCGTGGAGCAGGAGAGATCCCAGGAGAATCCCTCTGCTCTTCACCTGAAGTGCCAAGCACCAAAACCCCTGCGGGAATTTCCTTCCCTTTCTTGTCCACGTCTCACCTGGGGATGAGATCTGCAGCTTCAGAGCGAGCAGCAATTGACATTATTCCCCAAAATCCTGCAGTGGCTGGATTGGTTCCACAGCTTCAAAATGCACAGAAAGATTCCCTGACTGAACTGTCCCGTTCCCAAAGCCCAGCCTGGGTTGGGATCTGGGATGCCCAGTGAAAAATGAAGCAAATCCAACTCCTGTCAGTGAATAACTGGAGTCAAATGAGTGCAGAACGTGAGGATTCCCTTGGAGCAAAGCGCTGGGGGCTGGAATGCAGCGAATCTCAGAGGACAAATGAGGGAATTCAACCAAACCATCCCCAGTTCACATTTTCACCTCTCATTTCTTTCCCATTTCACTCCTCCAGGCAAGGAGGCAGTTCAGCCTTGGGAGATACAAAGCCGGTGCTTGAGCAAACCAGAAAAAAAATCCATTAATCATGGAATCACGGAATGGTTTGGGATGGAGGGACCTTCAAGATCATCCTGATCCCACAAGCAAGGACACCTCCCACTATCCCAGGTGCTCCAAGCTTCAGTGTCCAGTCTAGCCTTGGACACTGCCAGGGATCCAGGGGCAGCCACAGCAAATCTGGGAGTTCTGTTCCCAGGAATTCCCAACTGCCAAGATCCCAGCCCAATCTCCCCTTTCCCAGTGGGAGCCATTCCCTGTGTCCTGTCCCTCCAGGCCTTGTCCCCAGTCCCTCTCCAGCTCTCCTGGTGCCCCTTTGGGCCCTGCAAGGGGCTCTGAGCTCTCCCTGGAGCCTTCCCTTCTCCAGGGGAACATTCCCAGCTCTCCCAGTGGGAAGCGGTGTCGGGGAGCAGCAGCAAATGAGGGAGCAAATTACAGCATTGCACGGACCCTGCTTCTTCCTGTCTCCCCTTCTCCCATTATACCCTGATTTTCTGGGCTATTTTTTCCTCCTGGCCCTGCCTAACGAGCTGCTGACTGGCTTGGCCACCTCCAAGCCGTGACAGATGGCTCCACACGCTGCCGTTAATGTGCTGGAAAACACCCCTGGATGGATCCAGCCCTGCCCGACCCCAGCACGGAGCTCGGGGGAGCCTTCCCAGAGTGGGTTTCATTTCACTGCCTGGTGCCTTTCCCCACTATTTATATCCTAAGCGTGATCAGATGAGAGCAGGAGTATAAAGAATATTCTTTCCACAGCCCATGACATCACCTTTTCCTCTTGGAAAAGTCAGTAACTCCATACATTTTTATGCACGCAGCCCCACACGGGCTCTGCTCTCTTCTTACAGCAGCAGAACATTCCCGTCCATGAAAATTAAAGGATAATCTATAGGAAAAATGTGCTACTGGAGAGAAATTTGTGCTGGAGGCTCCTCTGCTTTCTATTAAGGGCCCTTTGGAAGGAGTTTCGAGTGGCTGAAAGGCAGAGGGATAATTAAACGGCCTAAATTATGGCTTTAAACAGACAGAGGGCAGGGTTAGATGGGATTTTGGGAAGGAATTCCTCCCTGTGAGGGTGCTGAGGTCCTGGCAGAGAGGTTGTGAACTCCTCACCCCTGGAAGTGTCCAAGGCCAGGCTGGACTGGGCTTGGAGCAACCTGGGATAGCAGGAGGTGTCCCTGCCCGTGGCAGAGGCAGGATGGAATTTAAGGTCCTTTCCATCCCAAACCAGTTTAGGATTCTGAGTTCCACAGGGATCAAACAGAAGCAGAATTTCCCCCAAACTGGGGCCGGAGCTGTGCACACTCAGCCCATGAACCTGCTGCCACGGCCAGCCAGAGGGACGAGGTCTGACAGCAGCTTTGGACCCCAGTCACTCCAAACACGAATTCCCACCTCCGTCGGGGCAGGAGGGAAAGGAGCGTGAACTCGGGGTGACCTCCAAGAAATCCCTGAACCTAAAAATATGACAGACAAACTGTTTCCACCGAGAGCTGCTATATAAAACCACCCCGGCTGAAAACTCCTCTGGAGCTAACCTCAAACACGAGGCGAATTCCAGCCCCGCTGTTTTCCTCTGGCATCCCGGAATGTTCGTCTCCAGGACAGAACTGGCTGTTCGAGCGAGCCCCCGCTCCTGCAGAAGTGATTGTTTTCAAACACTTTGGAAAAGCAATCCCGCACAGGGGCTGCATTCCAGGCAGGATTCCCTCCCCCCTCCAGGTTTTAAGCATTAAGAGGAGCAGAGCAAGAACAGACTTTGTCCACTTGGCTTCCAAGTCGCCGCAAATTAAAGGGAGACAAGACGTTTTTTTGGTTTCTTGACAGCACGGAGGATCACAGAAGCATTTTGGTTGGGAAAGATATTCAAGATCATGGAATGGTTTGGGTTGGAACGGACTTTAAAGATGATCCAGTGCCACCCCTGCCAGGGTGCACCTCCCTGGCAGGGGCACCTCCCACTATCCCAGGTGGATCCAACCCCAATGTCCAACCTGGCCTTGGACGCTGCCAGGGATCCAGGGGCAGCCACAGCAAATCTGGGAATTCCAGCCCAGCACCCTCCCAGCCAGGAATTCCTTCCCAAGATCCCACCTAAACCTCTCCCCTTTTCCTTTAGAACTCTTCCCTCGTGTCCTGCCTGTGTGGAAAGCCTCTGTCCCTCTTTCTCTTCCATCCCTTTGGGCATTGAAGGGTGCAGGGAGCTCTCCCTGGAGCCTTCCCCCCTCCAGGCTGGACACCCCAAATGGGAACACCACATAAGTGGATTCCCGAGCCCTTGGATCTCCCAGAGGCCAACAACAGCTCAAGATGGGAACAAAGTGAGGCATTTGCAGCAAGGTTTCTGCTCCCTGCATGGTTTGGAGCCGTGACTCATTTGCGGGGACTATTTCTGGTCACGGGCACAACCCGGCGGGGCTCGGAGCTCTCGGGTTCGCTTGATCTGTACAACAAAAGATCCCAATCTCCCGTGGCTGTCAGTGCCCATCCCCGCCCCGTTTCCCCATCAGCAGCCCTCATGTCAGCAGCCAAATTAAGGGATTACAGCCGGGAACATTTAACGAGATTAGATCGGGGGAGTGTTTGCTCTTCCACCGAGGCTGCGAACAGGAGGATGGGGAGATGCCAACAGCCTCGGTCACACCTACAGCTCCTGCCCTGTCTGTCTGTCTGTCTGACACCACGCGAGACAAAAGCCAGACTTTGTTTCATGGTGTTCAGCACATCAGGCTCCAGCCCGTGCTGAAAACACACACAAGGGCTTTAAATAAAATTCACGTATCTGCGGCAACCGGAATTTCCAACGCCAGGAACTCCCAGCCCCACCCCAGCCCAGCACGCAGCACTTTATGGGATCACAGAAGGGTTTGGGCTGGAAAAGACCATGGCCAGGGACCCTTCCACTAGACCAGGCTGCTCTAAGTTCATCCAAACTGGCCTGGATTCATGGGAAGATCCCAAATAAAAACCCCCAGTGAAAATCACAGGAATTAAAGTGCTGCTCACAAGAGCTCTCACCCCAAAACACACAGAACTCCCGATTAGGCACCACAAACAACAGCTCTGTCTGGCCAAACCAAGCCCAAATTTTGACCAGTTAATCAGAAAAGACACGAACGGAGCCAGGGAGCTGAATTATCCTATTTAGGGAAGTCAGGGTTTGCTCAAGCAAGAGGAAGGCTCGGGGTGACTCACAGGACCCAACCGCTGCCATCCCCGCGGATTATCCAGAAAACACGAGCTGGGTCAAGGAAGTTGGGCCATTTAACACCAACTATTTCAGTATTTATTTATTTTTTTTATGGGCCAGTTAACACCAACTATTCCAGTATTTATTTGTTTTTTGCTAAGTCAGAGCTGGTGCGCAGCTCTCAGCGTTGGGACTGAATTCTCACAGCAGCATTTTCAAACTTCAGCCAAAACAACTCCAATGTCTCCTCAAAACCTTCCTCCCTCAGACACGGATGGAAATCAGGGAATAAACATCAGGATCCCCCTATCATTCCTGCACCAAATCCATGCCATGTGCTGCTTTTCCCAGGGACTCCAAACTGCAGCATTTTCGGGACTCATTTGGCTTCAAAGCAAGAAAATTCTCAAAGCAATGAAAAGTTCATCCCAGTGCTCTGCAAAGAGTCAGAGTCACAACTGCTCTGGAGAAGGGAAAAACTGGGAGTTTCTTCTCTATGGGATGGGATTAAGGAGGGAATGGTTGGATTATGGAATCATGGAATGGTTTGAATGGGAAGGGAAATTAAAATCACCTCATTCCCACCCCATCCATGGGCAGGGACACCTCCCGCTGTCCCAGGTGGATCCAAGCCCTAAAGTCCAACCTGGCCTTGGGCACTGCCAGGGATCCAGGGGCAGCCACAGCAAATCTGGGAATTTCAGCCCAGCCAGGAATTTCTTCCCAAAATCCTATCCATCCCTCAGCCGCTCCTGGGGCTGCAGCCCCTTCCTGATCCTCTCTCCCTCCTCATTGCCTAGACAGTCCTGGAGCCCAGGAAGTCCTCCTGGTCCCAAGGAACCTCCCTCTGGTCAGTCTCACAGCTTCACCCCAATCCCCCAGCAAACCCCACAGCAGCCAATGCCCCCTCCCTGCCCCGGTGGTCACACCACCTCCATCTTCACCAATTAAAGGACCACCCCCATCTTCACCAGTTAAAGGACCACCTCCATCTTCACCAATTAAAGGCTGGGCCCAATGATGCCTGAGGTCTTTTCTGACCTAAGTGACTCCATGATTCTGCAATTAAAGCCCATTAGGTTAATTGCTCTCCTCCTCCCCGTGCACGCAGCACGTGGAGCCCTCTTGGCACTCGGCTGATCCCACCATGGAGCTGTTCAGGATGTGTAGAAAAACAGGGAATATTGAGGGTACTTGTGCCAATATTTAGTCCAAATTGCCCTCAGGATTTCTAATCTTGTTAAAAAAAAATCTTTCTAATCTTGTTAAATCTGTGATGCTTTGGTGAATTTGTTCCATTTCTAGGATGAAGCATTGGGTTTATCAAAGGGCAGGATACAAGGTCAACCTGAAGGACAGAAGCTCAGTCCAGGATATTCCTGGTTGGTTCATTTCGAGTGTGAAGATCTCTTGGGATTCCCCTGATTAGGACGCTCCCAAGAGTCCCTTTTCACAGCCAGATGGTCGAAGAAAGAGTTGGGGTTCCTTGGCTTTGGTTCTCAAGGTTGTTTATTTTCTCTTATCTATAACATGTTCTCCCTGCCCAGCCCGATGCTCTCAGCAGCTCAGCTCAAGGCACACTGCCCACCCCCAGGGCTGTGTTGTCTTTTTATACTCTAAACTACACAGACATTATTTACAGTTAATCCCCAATTCCCATCACCTGTGTTAGACAGTCAGTTTCTACTCTAAACCAATCCCAAAGTGCCACCATCACCCAGAAGATGGAGGCCACGAAGAAGAAGGAGGAGGGACAGTGCAGGCCCAGATTGCTCCATCTTGACCCCCCTGTACCCTTATCATAAAAATCTTAACATTCTATTTTTCCACCCTGTGAAAAGCTAATCATTCTATTTAACTTTTCCTGGTTTGTAACTCTTCATATAAAATTGGTAATTTTCTCCATGGCTCAAGATCGAAGGCAAAAGGGTCTTGGGCTCCGTGCCAAGCCCTCTGAGCCCCCTGCCTGGGGCTCAGCCCATCCAAAGCAGCTAAAGGGATATCCTGAGTTCCCACAAAGAACCACAGAATCATGGAATTACTGAGGCTGGAAAAGCCCTCTCAGATCACTCACACTCAGCTCTGCCAAGGCCACCACTGCCCCATGTCCCCAAGCGCCAAGCGCCGCATCCTCAGGGCTTTGAAATCCCTCCAGGGATGGGGACTCCACCCCTGTGCCAGGGCTGGAAAACCCTTTCCGTTAAGAAATTCTCCCTAAAATCAGACCTGAATCTCCCTAAAATCCAACCAGAATGGGACATTCAGGTCTCTGGCACAACCTGAGGCTGCTTCCTCTTGTCCTGTCCCACAGGGAGCAGATCCCGACCCCCACCTGCCCGTGTCCCCTCCACCCCCACAGGAACGGCCTTTTGGAGACCACATTCCCAAATCCCAACTCCCCAAAGTGGCAGAAGCACATTTAAAGCTGGGAAGTGTAGCTGGCTCGGCACAGCTGGACTGGAACAAACCCCTCCTCAGCTCCTGTCCTTCCCCTGGGAGCAGCGCCGTGACCTCACAGCTCCGCTCTGCCGTCAGGACAGACAGATGTGGACACACATCCGATTACCCACCCGTCACTCACAGCCAGCGCCGCCGCTCCTCCAGCCAACGGGCTGGAGCCATCTCAGGCCCCGAAAAACATCCGCCAGCTGCTGCTCCACTGGGACACAAATCCCTTGGGAGCCCGTGTCCCATCTACTCATCCTTCGCGGACAGCTGGGACACCTCCGGGCGTCTCCGACAGCAGCATTGACACACCTGGGCAATCATGGGATCATCTGGGCTGGAAAAGCCCAATAAGATCAAGTCCAACTCCTCCCCAGTACTGCCAAGGCCAACACTGGCTGTGTCCCCAAGTGCCACATCCGCAGGGCTTTGAAGTCCCCCCAAGGGATGGGGACTCCACTGACCGCCCTTGGAATTTTTGTTTCAGTGCTTGACAACCCTTCCTCCTATAGGAATTCTACAGGAAATCTGCACTTAAGTACTGGAATGGATTTGGAGCCAGAGCACAGAACTTCCCACTCTCACCAGATCAACCTCGAAACTCTCCTAGCAGACCCAGCCTAAAAATAACCCATTTATGCGTTTAACGGCAACTAATCCAGGCCCACGCGCCCTGGAATCGGCAGAACCTCCAGGAATGGAAATGACCATTTTTATCCCGGGATGGCGGGGAGCAGATTAATTGAAAAACCATCCTGTGATTCCGTGAATCCAACGGGAAGGTTGGAATCGATCCCGGCGCGATGTTCCTGGCTATACAGTGCCACCTTGCTGTCAACCCATCAACGAAATGACACGTGGGAAGGGCGGGATGTGCAGCACCTTCACCTCGAGTGACCTGGGAATTCTGGGCTGGAATACTGCATTAAAATCACCTTAATCCCAATTTTTAACCTATTCCAAGTGATCTGCTTTCCGATAGATTCTCCCACCATCATTCCCACAGTTTGTCTCCAACCCTTGAGGCATGAAGAGGTTGAGCTCCCTCTCCTCTGCCTCGTCCCCATCAGTCCCCTGCCCTTCCTCACTGACCTTACCTCATCGATTTCCCTCCTAATCCACGTGTCCAGCGCTCCGTAAACGCCACTCAATATTTGTACTCCTCGAATCCAACGGGGAGAAAATCAATGGGAGACTCCAAGAGCAGATTGCTCTGGGATTGCGTGTCTGGGAGGGAATTAATCCCTCGTTCCTGAGGAGACCCAAGGCCTCGCAGTCAAAGTCACCTTGATGGGAAGAGCCCCAGCGGTCCTGTCCCTCATCCCATGGTGTTATCCCAGGAAGTTGACTCCTTGGCTGGCAGAACGCCCCAAGGTTTTCCAGGAGCTAAAGTTTCCCTGCTCTGAAATGATCCAGCTGCCCTCGAGAGGTCACAAGGAGAAGAATGACAGGGATGCACTGGGATAAAGTTTCCTTACGGCTTCAAAGGCACGAGAGCTCCGCATAATGTTCCCAACCACCCACCACGATCCGGCTGGGGGATCCCATTCCAAGGAAACCCGGCAGCAATCGGAGCTCCCGGGGGGGAACCTCACATGGCACCAGGTGAAGGTTGGATCAGTGAAAGGCAGCTCCATAAAAGCTCCTTTATGGACAGCTCCTCCTCATCCCCCAGGAGCGGCAGCTCCCGGATCACCGGCGCAGGTTCGGTTTCCCAGCTGGGGGTGTGGAGGTAAAGGGCACCCACCTCTGACCCGCTCTGTTCCCATCAGTCCCACCCCAATCTGTGGGATAAAGGGGAATGTGGGCCCTGCAACTCCCAGTGGTGTCTGTTTTCCCAGCTGGATGAGGGACTGCAGTTACGGGGAAGGAATCTCGGGAAGGAGATCCCGGCTCCCACAGCACGGCCCCGCTCCAGGGAGGGTGGGCCAGGGGCAGCCAGAGGCTGCTCAGGAGGAGCCAGAGGCTCCAGCTGAGTCTTGGAGGAATAAAACCCAATGGAAACACGTTCCTGGCCCAGTGCAAGGTCCCTTGGGATGAGGTTCTCCATGGAGTCCCTGGGAGTGGCTCCTTGTTCTGCCATAAAATTCCACCAGACCAGGCTGGAGTCACTCCCCACCCCTGGAAGTGTCCAAGGTCAAGCTGGAGCACCCTGGGATGGTGGAAGGGAACGAGAGGATCTTTGGGGTTCCTTCCAACCCAAACCATTCCCTGATTCCATGATTAATGTGGGAAAGGTCTCTCCCACCTCACCACCTCCTGCCCTGACACCCCCACCCGCCCTGTGCCCTGCCCACGCGGCATCCCGAGGAATTCCACACCCAACCACGAGGTCCCAAACCCCGCTCCTCGCTATCCAGCTCCTCATTTCCTGCCTTTATTCCCTTTGTCTGGAAGGCTCCCAGTGACAGAGGATTTGATTGTTTGTTTGCTTTTATTGTTCCAGAGGGCCGAGTGTCGACAGGCTCCACAATTCCCAGCGCCCAGAAACCCCGGCAGCGCTCCCCAACGCCCAGAAGTGCTAACAGGACATGTTTGCACCCCGGGTTTTTTTTTTTGTTTGGAGGCTCTGGGGAGCATCCAGGCACTTTTAAGTCCTCCCCATCCCTCCTGGATGGAGCGTGATGGCTCAGGAGCCTGGGCAGCCAAAGGGAGAGGGATTCGAGTGATTTTAATGGGATTGAACTACAAAAGGCTGGGTTTAAAGCAACACTTAAGACCAGTTTAAACCCACCAAGGCAGGAAAAATCAGAGTTAAGGCTCTAAATCTGCTCTGAGCTCCTATTTTTCCGTTTCCTGCCCTCTTCCCATCCCTTTTCCGCAGAGCACAGCGAGAGGCAGCTTGGATTTCCAGCCCAAACTTTGGAGGATCCTTCCCTTTGTGAGTCAGGCAGTTAACGCTGATTTAAAAACAAATAAACCACTCCATGTGCCCTTCTCCAACACTGTTGGGATTTGGGCACTGAAGGGAAAAAAAAAAAAAAATAGTGCCCTGAGCCTGACAAGGAAGAAACAGAGTGGTTTGGCCAAGGCTCTGGAATGTTCCTCCTGGAGCGCCGGGCTGGCCGCAGCCTGAGGGATCCCTGCCGGCTCCCCGGGCAGTGCCTGCCCAGCAACCCACGGCTGAGCACGTGGATCCACACTGGGGGGAGGAAAAATGGATTTACAGATCATCTCCGATGGGTCTCCAACGCGGAACAGCGTTCCCGATGGGAATTCCGGGAAGGGTGAGCAGGGCCAAAGGTGTGGGACACCTGGAAGAGCAGGGCCGTGGGCTGGAGCTCAGCCTGAACTTCAGGAGGTCCCAAAAGAGTTCCCTAACCATTTCTTGCTTCTTCTTAGATGTCTACCAGCTGCCCTGGGACAGGTTTTGACCCAGATCCAGTTGGTTTTCCAGGGAAAACACTTCATTTTGGTGTCACTGTCTTGGGGTCACACGTGAACACCGAGGCACAAGGACCAGGTGATGTTTGGGGCAGGAAATAAAGCCAAAAAAAGCCCCTTCATTGAACAAATGTGGGCTTGGGTTTGATAATTTTGGTTTCCCTCCACCTTCTTTCTGTTTCTTCACCTATCCCCAGTGTTTTTAAGGAGCCACAGGGTGAAAGAGGGATGGATGGAGACAATAACAGGCAATGGTCCCTTCTCCCAAGTGAAAAAGCAACAGGAGAAGAGGAAACAGCCTCAAGTTGTGTACAGGAGGTCCAGGCTGGGTATTAGATAAGATTTCTCCCTGGAAAGGATTGCCCAGCCCTTTAATGCAATCAAACTTCACAGGTTTTCAAAAGTAAATTAATTCCAATTATGGACTGAGAACACAAATCCAGGCATTTCTGGAGAGAGAAATCCAGTGTTCAGGTGGTTTCTTTGTGTTAATGAAATTATTGACTTCGAGAGGACACTCAGCCACCCCTGAGGTCCACCAAGAATTAACTGCAGCTTTGCTTTGGCTTCCCCAGGCAACCTGGCATTTAGGAAAGCCAGGATAATTTGGGTTTCTGGAAGTAGAGAGGTGGGACAGAGGATGAATGCGATAATATTAATATTAATATTAATAATAATAATAATAATAATAATAACAACTTCTGGGAAGCTGATGCGGTTATGGATGCCTAGAGAAGCCTCCATCACACTCAGGGGTGTTAGGAAACAAAATATCCTTTAATTAGCAGTAATTAGCTCAGCTGGAAGTCAGGCACCTGCCCTTGCTGCTCTCCATTATCTCCTCAGACTCTTCAGGGCTTCGTGTTTGCACAAGAAGCAGCAAAACGGGCACTTTTCGATGGCCTGTGGGCACCACCTTAATGAAGGTGATTAATAACGCTGGATAAATGATCCAGGAGATATCAGTTGGTGTAAGGAACTTGGAGAGGAGCCACTGAAGTAATTAAGAGCCTGGAGATAGGATCTGAACAGCAAAATCCTGGATTTAAGGGTAATGATCCAACCAGCTCCAGCCTCTCCTCGCTGGGAAAGGAGGAATTAGGGCTGACACTGGAACCTGTGTCTTCACACCTCTGTTTCCTGAGTGCTCCAGGTGTTTGCCAGGAAAGGTTCATGGAATTGTGGAATTCAGCATTTCCCTTGGCGCCTTTGGGAGCTGCAGGCAGGGATCCAGAGCTGGAAAAGGGCTTTGGATCACCAGGCTGGACAGGACAAAGTGGCAGAGGCCACAGAAAAAGTGGTGACAGAATTCAAGGGTTGTGAAGCAAGGACAGGACCCACAGGAGTGAAGGGTGCAGGAAAACAGGGAGAATGGGAGAGGTTGATGGTTGGTTGATGATCTTGGAGGTGTTTCCCAACCCGAGGGATTCTGTGCAGATTATAAATTTTAAAAAAAGATGCAAAATGCAAGTGTTGTCTTTCCGCGGCAAAAACGCCCCCTGGAAAGGGCCCCAAACACTGAAGGCGAGCAGAAACCCAAAAGTACAATCTGGCTTCTCAAAATCATGGAATGGGCTGGGTTGGGGACCATGGAGATCATCCAGCTCCAACCCTCTGGGGTGGACAGGGACACCTCCCTCTGTCTCAGGGGGATCCAGCCCCAGTGTCCAGCCTGGCCTGGGACACTCCCCGGGATCCAGGGACAGCCACAGCAAATCTGGACAAAACCCAGCTCTCAGATCCCTCTTTGGCCGGAGCAGAGCGAGAGAATTCCAAGAACTGGAATTCAGAGCTCAGCTCAGAACTCAAAGCTCTGAGGCTGAGGCCGGGCAAGGCAGTGGGGGAGGGGGGCTGGAGCCAACGGAACAATTTGGAGATGAAAAAGCAGCGACTGAAAGGAGCTGAAAACCCCTCGTGAGTCACCTTTTCATCCCTGCCCTCCTGCATCCAGTGACTAACGTGTCAACAAAGCCGTGGGAGCTGCTCTCCCGGCAGAAACCCTGGAGACACAAGCAGGGACATGCGGGAGGAGACACCTCGGCGGGAGAGCTGGGTTAATTGATCATCCCCTCCGTGTGGATCTCAGCTTCTGCTGCATCTCCCAGCAAAACCAGCTGGGAAGGATCAGCCAAAGCAGTTTGCTGAGCAGGATGGCTCTGGGCTCACCCAAAGTCTTGTTTTTGCTCTGCTCCCCAAACATCTCCTGACTTTGCAGGGCTGGGGAGACACATTGAGCTGTAAAATACAAAAACAAGTTAAAAAAAACAACCCAGAGCTCCCTGCTTGGTGGGAATGAACCTTCAGGGCATCCTGGATGTTGCCATGGAGGGACTGGCTCCACCTTCCCACCACCAAAGTGGTGACAGAGCTGAGAGGTGGCCAGGGCCACCAGTGTCACACCAAGGGGACCTTCAGAGCCAAAATTTCCAAGGGTTTTCCCTCAGCCACCACCTGGGATGGAAGACCTGGAGCACATGGAAGCAGTAGGAGAGAGGGCTACATCTCATGGGATGTCCTGGGTGGAAAGAGATCTGCCAAGACTGAGTCCAACTCCTTCCCTTTCCTGGGACACCCCAAAACCCACCCTGGCATCCCTGGGAGTGTTGTCCCAACACTCCTGGAGCTCCGGCAGCCTCGGGAACATGCCCATTCCCTGGGGAGCTCTTCCTGACACAAGGACACAATTCCAGGCCTCCCAGTGCCCTCAGAGCAGCCAACAACCCAGCCAGAGGGGGTTCCCAACACCTGATTTATCAGCTGGCATTTGATAAGGAGCCAGGCTGGATGCCCACCATTCCAGCACAACTGGAGCTCCTGGAGTGACCTCACACTGGCTGCTCCCTCCAAGGGAGCAGGTGGTTCCTTAAAACCAGGCAGGGAGCCCAGGAATCCGGGCTGCTGGAATGTGAGGCTCAGGGATGA
This sequence comes from Peucedramus taeniatus, assembly GCA_013400575.1. Taxonomy (NCBI): domain Eukaryota; kingdom Metazoa; phylum Chordata; class Aves; order Passeriformes; family Fringillidae; genus Peucedramus; species Peucedramus taeniatus. The sequence goes on from WBNO01000411.1 coordinate 34,439, forward strand.
GTTCACGCTGCAGCTTTGCTCCTCTGTTTGGTTCTTATTTTTGGATAAAAAGGTGCAGGGCCGGAGAAAATGGGAACATCTGGTGACTGCACACGGTGCAGGAGAGAGGGAACCTGGGAGAAGTTAGGGATGCCCCTGGATCCCTGGGAGTGTCCAAGGACAGGCTGGACACTGGGGTTTGGAGCACCCTGAGATAGTGGGAGGTGTCCCTGCCATGGATGGGGTGGAATGGGATGGAATTAAAGGTCTCTTCCCACCCAAACCATTCCAGGATTCCATCACAGAGCAGCGATGGAAGGGAATTGTGTTCATTCTTTTATTAAGTGTCTCTATCAGGGGTAATAAGAGAAAAATGAACACATTGGAGGGAGACTTCCTGGGGTCCAGCAGGGTCCCACAATAACCACAGCTGGATCCCAACATAGGGAAGACACACAAACAAAGCACTTCCCATGGGACAAGCAGTAGTAGAGTCATGGAATGGGATGTGTTGGATGGGACCTTAAAGTCATCCCATTCCACCCCACCCACGGGCAGGGACACCTCCCACTGTCCCAGGGTGCTCCAAGCCCCAATGTCCAACCTGGCCTTGGGCACTGCCAGGGATCCAGGGGTAGCCACAGCAAATCTGGGAATTCCAGCCCAGCCCCTCCCCACCCTCCCAGACAGGAATTCCCAATTGCCAAGATCCCACCTAAGCCTGACCTTGCCTGTCTTAACCCCACAGATGGGGTTTGAGGAGCTGATGCTGAAACTCAAACCCATCAGGTTTGCATAAAGCAAAGCAGAAGAATGCTGGGGGAGCAGAGTGGAACCCCTCTGTCCCCATCCCTTGGACATCCAGATGCCTCAGTCCAGGTGGGTTCCCACCTTGGTCCAAACGTCCCTCAGAGCTGAGGGTGGCACTTGCAGAGGGAATTCAGCACTCAGGATTTACAACTCACTGGACAGAAGGAGAGGCTGTGAGGTTGAGCTCTCATCACCGAGTAGGTTCCCTCCCTAGAGCCCAGAGTGGAATTCCTCAAGTGCTGGAGACAGATTTTCCTTGGAAGGCGGCCACGAGCGCTGATCTGGCTTCTAGGAGAGGGACCAGGGTCCAGGGATTGCAGGGACCAGCACAAACCCCTCCTCTTGCACCAACATCCTCACAACAAACCCATGACAACCAAAAATTGAAACTCTTCCAGCTGTGGGGAAAACGGGGAATGGTTCCACATGCAGATTTTGGAATGACCTGAGAGCACCTGAAGATCTCCCATGGTGTTTGGACATTCAGGGGTGTTTGGTGAAGATCCAGAGGAGTTGATTATTTCAAATTTCAGCAAGGTTATTTAGGGGATTAAATTTATTTCAGATTTCTAAAACACAGCACTGAATGTGCAAGAGCAACATTTAAACTGGAAGGGGGAAAAGCAAATATTCCTTCCTTGTAAAACCTTACATATTTCAGTTTGACTCCTGCAGAAGGACTTGAGATGGGAGTTGGTTTCCTTTATGACTTCATTAAGGGTATTTATGGATTTAGAATTGTCCCAGAATTGGAAATCAAGCCCCATTTTACATTTCTGCCTGCTCAAAATAGTGATTTTGATTCTCTGAGCTCGACTCTTCCTCTTTTCCAGACAGGGATGGAATTGCTCCTGATTTCCTTGGGCATGAGGGGAAAACCAAGATTTTGATGTACTAAACTTGAGTCTGCTGCTCTGAACAAGGACAAACTCTGATGCCTTTAAACAGTGACATCTTTTTAGGGTTTATTTCCCATTACAAGGATCTGCACCGAGGCACATGCCAAGTCACCACATTTTCCTATCACTTCATATTTTTTATTAATTTTGGTCACTCCCATAATCATCCCCCATTACAGTGAAAATTTTCTCGGATTTACAAATGTTCTGTAACAGCTCCTACTGAAATATGTTGGGAAGGGAAATCTCTTTAATTTCCCTACTTTGGTGAATTCTTGCCCAGTCATTTTTCCTCCCTCATTCCCCCAGCTGGGTCATTCCATTTAAATCAACATTTTGGTGACTTTTCACAGAATCATGGAATGGTTTGAGTTGGAAGGGACCTTAAATCTCATCCCACTTTCACCCCCTGCCATGGACAGGGACACTTTCCACTATCCCAGCCCCAATGTCCAACCGGGCCTTGGGCACTTCCAGGGACCCAGCTGCTCTGGGAGGCCTTGGGCTCCATCCCAGTCCTCCCCACCCTCACAGACAGGAATTCCTTCCCAATACCCCATTTAATCTCCTCTGCTTCCGTTTAATTTCATGGTTTAAAAGAGAAGGAATGCCAAGTCCAACAAGAAAAATTTCAAGACAAGTCAAAGAACAGTCAAAGACCTTCATCCATGACCTTCCCACCCCTCCCTGTTCCCAGCTGGAGCTGCAGTCCAAGAAGGGCTGGGAGCGTTGGAGGTCTGGTGGCCACAGAGCAGCCACCAGAGCCTTGCTTGGATGGGGTCTGGTGACACATTCCAACAGGCCACCAGATCAGGTCATGGACAGGAGCAGGGAGGGGGAATGCCTCATCTTTCCATGCTACTGGGTAAGTCAGGGACGGGTCAGCTCTTCTCCATTATCTGTACAACACCTTGATTTTCCCCTCATCAATCATCATCCATTATCCAGGAGATCCAGGACTTCCCATCCTCACCCGGCACTTGTATCTCCCCTTTCTCCTTGCATATCCACAGAATCCTGGAATGGTTTGGGTGGGACAGGATCTCAAAGCCCACCCACTCCCACCCCTGCCATGTCAGGGACACTCCCACTGTCCCAGGGTCCTCCAATCCTTGTCCAACCTGGCCTTGAGGTTCAGAGGAGCTGCTGCTTTTAAATGTAAGAACAAAACTTGGGAACATCTCCTGAACCTAAGATGAAACCTCCATGTCCTCCAATGGACAGAGGAGGAAGGACTGAGGAGGCTCCTCCTCCTCACCCGAGCTGGGTCCCTTGGGCTGCGTTTTGAGCTCATGAACCGCACAAACCTTTCACTGGCTCAACCTCACTGAGCCATTTTCAGGCATTTTCCTCTTCCAAGAGCTCCAGCTTCCCTCTCCCAAATCCCCACACTCCCGGCCTGGCGCTTGGAAAAGGCCCAGGGCCTCCACATTTCCTCACAGCCAGGAGGCCGCGGGCGCGTCGAGCGCCGCAGTCAATAAAGCGCCGAGGAGCTAATGAAGATAAAAGTGTCAACACAGCCTGGTGATAACCCACACCTCTCCCATGGAGCTGCTGGGACCGTTCTGCAAACAAATTTGGCAGTTCCTGGCGGGCCCGGGCCCGGAAGGCAGTGCCCTGATGTTATTAAAGTTAACAGAAGTGTCATGGGATGACAGATGGCTCCCCGCACATCAATTGGATTCTGAGGAGTTCTCAAACCCTGGCGGGTTGAAAGCAGCTCCAGCACGAATCAGAGGCAGGGGCAAGATCATCGATACAAGGGATTATGCAGATTTAAGAAATACCCTCGTCACCCGAAAGTTTTCAGAATGCAAACTACGTCAACCCCGCGAACAAGAGGCACTGCATCATGATGGCAGCAGGGACAAAGCCAGGGGGGTTTAACAGACAAAAAAAGATTGTTTTAATAGGAGAGAAGCATCAGTCATTGAGTCTTACTTCATTCAGACTTTCTCTCCAACCCATCCATCTTCAGTGCCAAGAGATGACAGGACCACCTCACTTTTCCCCCCGGCCTAGTGTATCAATAATGCCCATTTCTCCCCAAACAAATGACTCCCCAGAATGGCCCTTTTCCCAAAATTGGCTGCCAAGCCCCACAAAGGCCTCAGTACCTGCTATGGTCAACTTGGCTCCAACAGGGCCCCCTCCAGAGGTGGCAACTGATGGGTGGAGCCTTCCCCAACCATCTTCCCCAAGTGCCACTTTGTCATTCCTGGCCAGGGAGCATCTGCGGAAGAGGGGATTGGGCGGGGGGGGTGGCCGAGCCGCAGAGGGACACAGAGAGGGACACAGAGAGGGACACACAAACGGGCACGGACACAGGGGAATGCAAATTCCTCCGCCCTCGCAAACGCCTCCGTGGGCATTCTCTGGGAACAAAGGTCCCCGAGGCGGGCGGGCTCTGCATCACTGCTCTCTCTGTTCCCAGCACCTGCTCGGCACCGGCCACCGAGTCGCCGCGGTCCCTCCGCGCCGCGGCCGCAGAAGCCAACGGCAGCACAATGGCCCCGTTGGCCAGGGTCAGGCCTGGCTTTCTTCCTTGCCCCCTTCCACCAGCCCTTTTCACCTCCACCATCTCCAGGAGCGCTCGGTAAGGAGGTGGCCTCGAGGGACGAGAGGAGGAGGAGGGGGGAAATATAGGTCTCTGGCGTAAATCACTGACGCCGTTTCCCCTCCTCTCCCTTCCCTTAAGACCTGATGGTCTTCAGTCACACATCTTAAAAGCAAAACAAAAAACAAAAACACAAAGACTTACTTGTCTCAAGTCGATGAAGGCCAACTGCAGCGTGTCCCCTTGGAACCCAGGCACTGGGCCGGATCTGGCAAACTCTGTGGGAAAGAAAAGAGGATAAAAAGCGCCTTTAACTAACCATGGACAGGGAGATTGGCAGACGGATGACAGGGAAGACAAGAGAGGCTGGGGGAGAGGAGGACCGCGCTTCTAAGGAGTCATGTCTCCCTCCCTTCAGCGTCTTTGTTCGCCCTTCAAAATTCGTGTCATCAAAACACCATTAATTCCACCGTCCTGACAGCAAGGAAACTGTACTAATTCGACCTGAAATTTATTCCCATGAGCCGCACTGGGCTTCAGAGTATTTGTTTTGTGAACGGACAAACAACTCGCCCAGAAGAAAGGGGGGGATGGGGGTGGAAAAGTTTTTCCTCTCAACACAATAAAATCTTCAGCTGTGAAACTCTTTTCAGTTCCGAAAGCTATTTATATTTTAGGGCGCTGAAGGAATTTTCTAATTTCACGCCTGTCACCAGGCTCCATGAGCATTCATCAAAAAAATATGCCCGGCCGCGTCATTAATTATCAGGCAGCAGATTATTTGCATGATCTGGTGATGGCGCCTCTTGGTCAGCCCAAACGCGGAGAACCGCGGCCGTTGGGTGGCATTTTTATTTCTGGTGGATGAAGACATCTGACAACTGAATAACGTTGGCTTCTAAAGCGAAGAGAATATTTCCAAGGCCACATTTATCTCCTTCCAGCCTAATCTGGCCAAAATTTCATACTTTGGTTGTTCATTTTTCTCCTAATCCATTCTTTAAACCAAACCTAAAACCGCTGAAGGGGCTTGAATGGATCCATGTTAGAGGACCTTGGTTCTTCCATGGCACTTAGCAGCTTTTCCTTGGGAATGCTCATGAAGCCAGCGCCTGCACGCATCCCGGGGTGTCTTTTGAGGCTGGTTCTGCCCAACTTCACTTCATTTTCACCCTCTGCAGTTACAGCTTCATCTCCGCTCTCCTCACAACCTCTCGGCGCTGAGGGGACCTGGGTTGTGAGGCCACAACTCAACGTCACCAAAGGCTCGAGGGGGAGCACCTGCCTGGGGTTGAGTTGCGTGGCTCCTGCAGGCACTGGAAGGGCTGGAGGAGTGAAATGTTTTCTTGAGATGAAGCCAGGTGTGATGGCAAAAGGGGAGAAAGGAGGGAAAATATACACCAAATACAGATTTTTCAGTCACATGGCCCATTATGGCCCACCTATCCCGGTTTTCACCCTACAGGAACCCTCCAACAGCTCCTAAAGCTCCACAAAGATGAGGATTAGGGATGTCTAGGCAATATGGAAGGAGGATTTTGCCTTTTGTCTCCATGACTAATCAGAGGCACCAATGGACAAAGCGATTTCATGTCAGGTGGTCTTCGCCTTGAACACTGGTCCTCCCAAAAGTTTTCCTATTTCTAAGCCAAGGCCACAAAATCAGGAACATAAATCATCACACTCCCATTTCCAAAGCTTTCCTAGAGCAGCCCAATCACAGAGCAGCCCCTTGGCTCTAACAAGAAGAGATTAATGAGTGAAACACCAGGACTCAGCCCTGTCCCTCAACCGCCTCATTTCGGGGAAGCAAAGCAGGGTTATTAATCAGCTCCCTTGCTCCACCTTCCATTAAAACCTTGGGATGGAGAACATCCTTCAAGCCAGACACAGGCACCTCCAGGGGCACAGGGGACACTTCTCAGACCCCGCTTTTTAATAGTCTCAGATGCCAGAAGAGCTTTGAGATTGAAACCATTGCTCATCTTTGCAGTGATCACTCAAGTGACAACCGCTGCAGGACAAGAGCAAACACGGCTGGGAAATCATTGCTTTTATCTGAAGTTATGAGTCAAAAGAAGCAATAAAAAAAATAAACCCAGAAATTATGGACGTGACTGTTCCTATTTAGGTTTTGGATAGAAAAAGCACAAAGCAAAGTCAGCATGAACCATCCGTGGTCGTGCCTTTGGAGTTTTGCACAGGATGGGACTGGACTGGGATGAACAGGAGGAAATTCTTCCCTGGCAGGGTGGGCAGGCCCTGGCCCAGGGTGCCCAGAGAAGTTGTGGCTGCTCCTGGATCCCTGGAAGAGTCCCAGGCCAAGGACATTGGGACTTGGAGCACCATGGGACAGTGGAAGGTGTCCCTGCCCATGGCAGAACATGGGATTGGATGATCTTGAAGATCCTTCCATCCCAAACCATTCCATGATTCCTTGAGATCAGAGCTGTTCAGCTCCAGCCAATTCCACTGACCCATCCCACAATATTCTGGGTGGAAAGAGCCCAAAGTGACTTCACATGTGTCCCTCAAAAACTGTTTTAATTAATCCTAACTGCAAAGGCATTTTAATGTAGGTTTGCTATAAAATTTGACTGCAGCTTGCCTGAGCCAGCAGGGAGGGAGGATCAACCAAACCCTCTGACTCTGATCTGCAAGGGATAAATCATCTTTACACATTCCCTCTACACCCCACTGTCCCATCTGGAACAATTATCCCGAAAGCCACATCAATCCTAAAACACTTTGGGAAAGCACAATACCTGAGAAACTAAAAATGTTTCGAGTGGGAAATGGTGCTTGAGCACCTTCTCAAAAGGTGAAACTTCTCTGGGTGGCTCAGGATCAGAGGTGTCCCTGGGCTGAGGAACCCAACCATGATGTCCTACCCTCCAAAGATGGGGTTACCTCATGTTCCTGATTACATTTGGAGAAATCCTGGAAAAGAAACCCTGGAAGGACTGTGAGGAAAGCGAGTTTCTATTTTGGATCAAGGGCCTCACAGCTGTTCAGCATCTATTTAGGAGCACACACGGAGTTGGGAAATTTAACATCTTCCCCAAAGCATGAACTTCAAATCCTCATGAGAAAACGCCTGTGATTGTGAATGTTCTCACAAGGCTGGTGAATTTATCACCGCTGTCGGCTGCTTGTGAGAAACCCAAGACAGATTCCATTCCAAGCCAGATTTCATCCCAAGGCAGATTTCATCCCAAAACAGATTTTATCCAGACAATCTTCATCCCAAAAGAGATTTCATCTCGAGACAGATTTCATGCCAAGAGAGATTTCATCCCAGGACACGGCTGCTCCTTAGCAGCTCACCTTTAGCTGTCTCTGCCCATTGTCCCTTCCCACAGCTCCCTGCCCATGGAGGGGTTGGAACTGGATGGCTTTTATGGTATTTTTCATCCCAAACTAACCAGCGATTCCTAAGGAACCTACTGGAGGAAGGCTGGGAGAGTTATGTAGTGACACTGCCCTTCAAAACTTAGGATGGTCGCACCAACACTGATTTAAGCTGCAGTTTTCACCAAAATACTGAATTAACAATGCTCTGGAACCTTCTAGAGAAAGGTGACCCTGCCTGTGGCTGGAACAAGATGGTCTTAAAGGTCCCTTCCACCCCAAGCCAATCTGTGATTCCTAAGGAAGCTACTGGATGAAGCCGGGAGAGTCATGGAGTGACACTTCAAAACTTAGGATGGTCACACATTGATCCAACACTTAGCAGTAATTCTCATCAAAAGATCATCAACACTGAATTAACAAAGCTTGGGAACCTTCTAGCACAAGGTGTCCTTGCTCATGGCTGGAATGAGATGGTCTTTATGGCCTTTCCAGCCCAAATCCTACAATTCTGGGATTCTATGATTGACATCCAAGAAGTGAAACGACATCCACGCTGAAATTCTTTCTATTCCAGAAGAAATAATATAGGAGCTGATATTCTTTATGTCAGAGGAGAATTATGGAGGAGCTGATATTCTTTGTATTCCAAGAAGAAATTATGTAGGAGCTGATATTCTTTGTGTCCAAGAAGAAATGATGTAGGAGTTGATATTCTTTGTGTCCAAGAAGAAATGATGTAGGAGCTGATATTTTTCATATCCCAGAAGAAACGAGAAGAGGAACTCGGCCCAGACACTCAGAAAAGCTGCAGAGGAATGAATGCAATGCTTCCCCTGGGCTGCTGGAGAAGGAGCTGCACCTCCTGTAATCGCAGGTCACACTTTACATACCAATGCCACCAACCCATTCTGAAGGAGGAATGAACAAAGTCTCGGAGCAGAAAAGGAGAAACAAAGACGAGAGCGGAGCTTTAGAGGAGAGACACAGCCAGTTCTTCTTGGGTTTAATCTCTTCAAGCAGATTTCAGGATAATTTCCTCGGAACAACCGAGCGCAGTGTTGGCCTCAGTACTGTCGGATTCGTTCATTGTTCTGTCTTCACGACCAAGGCAAGTGGCAAACATAGCAAGCAACCTACAGAGCAGCCCCTTGAGCAGAAAATCACCGGAGAATAGAGCAGATCAGTATGCGGCTGTTTGTACAAAGCATTTAGCCAGGCTAAAGGTTTGAGGGGTTTGTGTTCAGGCCAAAAAAGTAATGTCTTTGCAAGGTCTACAGGCTTGGGCCACCCAGGGCAGGTCACAGGGGGACTCCAACCTCTCTTCCAAAACATTTCACTGATGAAAGAATCAAGGAACAGGAACCGTTAAGCCCTTTACAATGGACAAAGAATAAAGAGTTCAAAGGCATGGCAGAAAAGAGACATCCACTGTAAATTAATTAATTACAGCCAACGGGGGGATCTCCCTGTGCCGCCGGCGCGGCTGCGCACGCGGGGACAGGGCTTTGCATGGATTGAGCGGTAAAACGGATCCAGCCGGTGACTTCATCCCTCAAAAACATCATTTGAGGGCAAGATTTCCTCAGAACTACACGGGATTCGTGATGGCAACTCTGGGATGGAGGCTGAAGCAGCTCCCACGGAAGGGAACGTGGACCAATCTGCTCTTGGCCACGGACAACATCTGGGGAATCGACCATCTCAGGAGTCCTCAAGAAAGGATGGAGGTCTTGAAGTTGTCTTACTTGGATAAAGCCTTGGAAGGCCATCCTGGAAAGGCCAAGTGATGGGACCTCCTTGGATAAAGCCTTGGAAGACCATCCTGGGAAAAGCCAAGTGATGGGATCACCTTGGATAAAGCCTTGGAAGACAATTCTAAAAAAGCCAAGTGATGTGACCTCTTTGGATAAAGCCTTGGAAGGCCGTCCTGGAAAAGCCAAGTGATGGGAACTCCTTGGATAAAGCCTTGGAAGGCCATCCTAGAAAGGCCAAGTGATGGGACCTCCTGTTCCATATCCACAGGAACAAAGTGACACCTGAAGACACTGAGGCTGAAGAACAAATCCATGTGTGGACTCTGGAGAAGCTCACAGGTGGGGAAAAGTGAGAAATGCTGGGGAGAAATCGAGGCAAGAGGAACAGAGAGAAGATCCCAATTCCCACACTGAGCTTCTCCTTCACCCAGTTTCCATACTGAGCTTCTCCTTCTCCCACATCATTCCCACACAACCCCACTCTGAAGCTGTTCCCCATTACAGCCCGAGCTCTCAAAGCTCATTCCCATCTGGGTAATTTCAGAGAGCTGTGGGAAGAGGGAGGAGTCACCCAAAACACTCTGAACTGGGTCAGATTAAAGAAAAAAATCCTCTCCCTCCCCATCAAACGTTCCTCTGATGGAACAAAGATGGGCCTGGAGTGCTGTCACTGCAGAGAAAGGAGTGGTCCCCGTCATGGGACACTGGCAGGGCTGAGGAGCACCCACAGCCCCAGGGAGGGACTCCTCAGGGGCTGACCACGAGATGTTTCTCAAGTTGAAGAGAAGGAAGCTCTTCAGAAGGACGTTGGAGATGCGTGAAAAGAAATCTGGAACAGAATCCATAGGACTGGCTCAAGAGTCAGGTCAGGGATCTCCACAGGTTCCCAGACCTGAACCCAAGGTGTTCAGTGGATGTGTCCTGGCAGATGTGAAGTTCTCAGATCATTAAACACCAACGCCAGCAAAAGTGAACAGTGCCCATCCCACCATCAGCTCAAGAGGCTGTGGAATTTTCATCCCTGGAAGTGTCCAAGGCCGGGCTGGGGGTGCAGCTTGGCCTTCCAGGGATCCAGGGGCAGCCACAGCTTCTCTGGGCACCCTGTGCCAGGGCCTTACACCCTCACAGGCAGGAATTCCCAATATCCCACCCATCCCTGTCCTCTAGCAGTGGGAAGACATTCCCTGTGTCCTGTCCCTGTTCCCTGGAGCAGAGCCCGACCCCCCCGGCTGTCCCCTCCTGCCAGGAGCTGTGCAGAGCCACAAGGGCCCCCTGAGCCTCCTTTGCTCCAGGCTGAGCCCCTTCCCAGCTCCCTCAGGAATTCTCCAGTCCCTTCCCAGCTCCCTCAGGAATTCTCCAGTCCCTTCCCAGCTCCCTCAGGAATTCTCCAGTCCCTTCCCAGCTCCCTCAGGAATTCTCCAGCCCCTTCCCAGCTCCGTTCCCTTCCCTGGACACGCTCCAGCCCCTCAAGGTCTCTCCTGTCTGGAGGTGCCCAAATCTGACCCCAGGTCCTGAGAGAGGCATCAAGAGATCAGCACCTGCGGGCTGGACATTCCTCTCCTGATCCCATCTCCCCACTGCAACATTCCCACTTTTCCCCCCAAAATCCAGGTTTTTCCTGGTGCACTGCCGCAGGACAGACGCCAGTCAGGGACATCCTAACTCCAGCACCACAAACTCCAATCCCTGAGGGATCACAGGTTGGAAGAACACCTGGGAGTCCTTGGGATCATGCTGAGGGAGAGGATGACTCCAGCATCATGGACAAACCCTGGCACTTCCCCCAAATCCCAGGATTTCCACGTGGGAAATTCCCGCAAGCCAGATAAGGCAGCCAAGGAGGAGGTGGGGAAGGGCTGTGCCGGGATCCATGTGGGCACATTTTGGGACAATCTGTTGGGATGGAGGATTCCTCAACCCAGCAGAGACATCTGGGTGTGTGCCTGGCCAATCCCCGGGAGAGGGGCTGACTAAAAATAGGGTGTTTAATGGAATTCGAAATATAAATTTTTAGGGAGCTTTTAATTTGCAGTTAAAAGAGTTTGGAGATTATGGAATTGCTCATTTTATGATCCGAGGATTGTAAAAACCCCTCAACCACTGCTGGAACCTGTTATGGAGATGGGAAACACTTCCTAGGAACGAGAACAGCCCCATTTCTTTGGGATTTTTTGGCTGTCGCCTCCAAATCTGGGTTATTCCATTTGATTCCCACTATGTTGGAGGTAGAGGGGAGATGGAAAAATTATGTATTTATCAAATTATATATTTTTATATGGATTTATCAGTTCAAAAAGAGCAAAGGGCATGTAGAAGTTAAAAAATCCCATTGCATTGTTAAATCTTGGATTATGGATGCACTCTGGGAGACAAGAAACCCTCTGAAAAAACGAAATTTATTTTCTGAAAAAAGGAAATTTACAGGTTCCCAAAAATATTTGGGATTTCTTTTCCCCTCTCCAGGGATTTTTGCTTCTTTTTAACCCAGAAGTGGCTCCTAAACCGAAACATAAGGAGATGTGTCCCATCGAGTCTTTCTAGGCAGCTCATTTAAGCTGTGCCTTAGTCCAGGTTTAAAAGGGGGTGAGAGAAACTCATGATCCCAACACCTGCCCACCAACACATCCCAAATCCACCTCCAGCCCTTCTCAGGAGCCACTGGTGCCGTCCAAGCACTCAAATCCATGGAAAGCTGCTCCCAAACACCTCCTGGGAAACACCTTCCTGCTGGGAACACCAGAGGATGTTCTCCCTGACCACTCCATACCATACATCTCCTCCAGGATCTGTCCAGCTGGAGACACAGAATCACAGAATCACAGAATCACTGGGTTGGAAGAGACCTTCAAGATCATCGAGTCCAACCCCTGTCCCAACACCTCAACTAAACCAGTGCCACATCCAGTCTGTTTTTAAGACTCCGTGGTCACACCAGGATAAAGCCATGGAAAACAGCTCGGATTTTTCCCAGGTTTCTTCCATCACCAGCAACCTAGAAGGATTTCTGCAATGTGGCTGCTCTGCTTTTTCACCTCTTTCACACCAAAAACGCTGCTGATTATGGGAGATGCACATGAGGAAAACATGGGAGATGCACATGAGGAAAACATGGAAGATTTGGCTTTTGGTGTCTGTTTAATTCACTGCTTCTCCTCAGTCCTACCACAGCTTCCTTTTGGAAGGTCAGAAAATTATTAAAAATGAATAAACTGTATTTTCAGTGCTTTGAACACGCAAAAAAAGCACAGACTTAAGGAAGGGGAAGATTTGAAGAGCAGGTGAGGGGTCCCATCACAACCTTATCTTCCTGCCAAGCACCACAGAATTCCAAAATCTCAGAATCCCAGACTGGTTTGGGATGGAAGGGACCTTAAAGAGCATCTTCACCCATCCCATCCATGGCAGGGACACCTCCCTCTGTCCCAGGTGCTCCAAGCCCCAGTGTCCAACCTGGCCTTGGGCACTGCCAGGGATCCAGGGGCAGCCCCAGCAAATCTGGGAATTCCAGCCCAGCCCCTCCCCACCCTCCCAGCCAGGAATTCCCAGTTGCCAAGATCCCAGCCCAATCTCCCCTTTCCCAGTGGGAGCCATTCCCTGTGTCCTGTCCCTCCAGGCCTTGTCCCCAGTCCCTCTCCAGCTCTCCTGGAGCCCCTTGTGGCCCTGCAAGGGGCTCTGAGCTCTCCCTGGAGCCTTCCCTTCTCCAGGGGAACATTCCCAGCTCTCCCAGCCTGCCTCCAGCCCTGGAGCAGCTCCGGGGCCTCCTCTGGGCTCTCTCCAGCAGCTCCACGTCCTCCTGCTGTTGGCCCCAGGGCTGGGGCAGCTCTGCAGGTGGGCTCTCACCTGAGAATCCCCCTTGGCCACCTGGACTTGCAGCTCCCTGGTCCAGCAGCCGCTCCCCTTTTTATGCTGAGTGACAGCAAATTGGTTATTAACCAGGAAATATTTTATGAACTCAAAAATCAGGATAATTAATTTAGCAGTGCCTTGTTTTAAGTCTAAACCCCCACATTTTTCACCTCTCCTGATGTCAATTGTGTTTATAAAAAGATTTTCTTCTAATGTGTATTGGATCTGCTTCTAATACGGAGAGAATTATCTTTACCACCTTCAAACTATGCCTAATATACAATAAAATTATTTCCTTAATTCACCTCACTTCTCTTTTAACCAGATTATTTCTTCAGCATTCACAAACAAAACCTTAATAAACTCCAGCATCAAAACTCTGCAGCCCCATTCCCTCATCATGGCACTCACTGAAGCGCTCCAAACAGACATAAAATCCTATTTTAATGTATAAGTGCAAGATAAAACTGCTGGATTGGGCAAAGCTTGGGATTTTGGGAGAGGAAGAGGATGGAGGCAGAGACACCAACTGGTACTGTGAGGATGTTGAGATTTATACCTGTGGTTTCAGGTACAAAAAAGATTAAAAATCACCGAAAAATCCAAGAACAAACCCCAACCTTGCAAACTGAAACTTACTTTCTAAATACACCAATGGATGGAAATGACTCATCCCAAAATTCAAACCTTGATGGATTTCTGCTCCAAGAAAACCAAATTAAAGTGATTTTCGGAGCCTCCAGACAGACCCGTGGGGACGAGGGGCAGGGTTTTGCTGTGGGGAAGGAGAAGGATTTTGTCTGTTTGGGGCTGACAGTGATGGATGAGGCAGATCCAGCTCCAGCATCCATCTCCATTCCCTGCTCTGGTGGCACCTGGGGACGGGGCTGGGGACAGGTCCCTGACCCTGCTGCCAGGTTGGCGTCACCTGCTCCGGGATGTCTGAGTGCTCCCCAAACACCTGGAATTTAAGGAATTGTGCTTTCCAACCTGCTGTGAAACCCCATCCATCTCCCCTGGCAGCAGCAGCTTTTAGGGAAGAGCTGCTGCTCCGTGATCCACGGAAAACTGCCGGGTTTGGAGCGTTTGCAGCCAAAAAAAACAAGGAATTATTAGGGATGACAAACGCTTCCCATTATTCCCAGCTCAGCAGACACCCATGGGAGCACAGCTGCTCCCGAGGCTCTGAGGGACACAAATGAGAGTCAGGAATTCGGGGATGGAGACAGCACCAGGAGGAAAATCAGGCATTGCTTTGTGAGTTATGGTGCAGCGGCAGGATCTGGGTGGGAATCATTAAATTGGGATCCTTCTCCCAGGCTGGTCAGCTGAGGGCTGGAAAATGGCAAGTGGGTGTTAAAAAATGGAAAAATCTGTGTTGGAAATAGTAAAATTCCTGCTAGGGGGTTGTTGCCAGCAGTAAATTTAATCTCAGTGTTGATGGGGGAAGCTGAAGTAAAATCTGGTCAGGAAAATGTTGGATAAAGGGTGGAAGAACTTGTCTGGGCAACGAGGAGAGCCAGGGGACAATGAAACCAACAGCTGAGTCACTGAGTCCCTCCCTTGGATCCTTGGAAGTGTCCAAGGCCAGCTTGGAAGGGGCTTGGAGCACCCTGGGATAGTGGGAAGTGTCCCTGGATGGTCTCTCAGGTCCCTTCCCACCCAAAGCATTCCAGGATTCTGTGATGAACACAAGACATTCCAATCTTCACCTCAACCAGGACAGCCAAAATGTGGGTATTTGGGGGAAAAAAATCCCTAAAATACCTTATCAAAGATTGCCTGGGTTCTTTAGGAACTCTATCAAGCTCTGGGTTCTCAACCACCACGGTCACGAATCCATCCCAGGATGAATCCCAACAAACCCATCCCAGGAAGAATCCCAACAAATCCATCCCAGGAAGAATCCCAACAAATCCATCCCATGATGAATCCAAACAAACCCATCCCAGGAAGAATCCCAACAAATCCATCCCATGATGAATCCAAACAAATCCACCCCAGGAAGAATCCAAACAAACCCATCCCAGGATGAATCCCAACAAATCCATTCCAGAATGAATCCAAACAAATCCATCCCAGGATGAATCCCAATGAATCCATCCCCCTCAGAGGGAAGAGGATCCTTTGCAGGGGTGTGTTTGCTCTGCCCTACTCTAATTCCAAAACCAGGATTAAAAAGAGCATTTTGGCTGCTTTGGACTCTGGTTTTTAACCCTTCCACTGAGCAGGACAAGCAGCAACTTGAGGGCAACCAGAGAATTCCAGCCCTAATTCAGGTGGGTGCCTGAAGACCCAAGAGGAGCAGGTTTGGGAGCAGAGCCCTGGGGTGGCACCACGATGCTCCTCCCCTGAGGAACTGCTGTCACTTTGTCACAAGACACCTCCTCTCCATCACTCTGACTTGGCACAGAGAGGACAAAGGGCTGGGAGAGGACCAGAACTGGTGAAGAACATCAACTTCTTCAGATGCTCCAAGCTCCCTCCAAGCCTGCCTTGGACACTCCCAGGGATGGGGCAGCCCATGATTTATGATTTATGATTTGTGATTTATGATTTACTATTTACAATTTATGATTTATGATTTTATGATTCTCAGAAAGAGTCATAAACAAGCTGATTCTTGATTCATGCCCTCCAGTCCCTCCTGTTTTTAAAATACTCCATCCCAAAAAGTGGGGACGATCTGGAGAGCGTCAAGGCAGCATTGAAGAGGAAAAGGAGGAGTAGAACTTGGATTTCTTGGAGTCTTCTGAGCTGAAGATGCTCTGGGTGAGCTCTGTGGGCACCCACCACCCCCAGACCTTGGCATTGCCACACTCCTGACCTGGGGCCCCAAACACAAAGGGGCACAGCAGCTCTGTAGGATTTTACCCCAGACTGGGGACTCTGCTTTGGGGTTACTCCTCTGGAGGCTGAGGGAAAGGACTCTGTGTACACCACGGTCATTTTGGTGGGACCTTCCATTTGATTCCTAATCTGTCCTATCACTTCTGATCCCTAATCTGCCCTATTCCATTTGATTCCTAATCTGCCCTATTCCATTTGATTCCTAACCTATCCTATTCCTTTTGATTCCTAACCTATCCCATTCTTTTGATTCTTCATATATCCTATTCCTTTTGATTCCTAACCTATCCCCTTACTTTTGCCAGAATATAAATATAAATATAAATATCTTAATGTCACACATAATTTCATGTAATGCACTAATAATTCTGTTTGGTTTATACCCCATAATAACTTTGATTAAAACCTTTTCTTCGTTTTCTCCTGTCTGATCAATTAATAACTCATTTTATAAACAGAGCTGATCCACCACCCTTAAAACTCGTGGGCCAAAGTCCCATTTTAGGTGTGGGCCTTGATTTAAATCTTCACCAAACCCTTGAGCCTGAGGCAGAGCAGGACAAAGCCAGGACGGGGGCGGTCGGGCTCTTACGTTCGCACTCCTCCACGTCCAGGTTGAACTGGTGCAGGGCCCCCAGCGTCAGCTGCCTCACCTCGGCCTCCAGCAGCAGCTGCAGCAGCGACGTCGAGAGGTGCTTGCAGGCCGACATGCAGGCGGTCTGGGCCACCTTCCCCTGCAGGACAAACGGACACTCGTCAGGGACACCGGCACAAAAAGCCACCGCAGAACCTCTGCCGAGCAGCCCCCTCGGTAAAGCCACCAGAGAACTTCTCCAGCCCAGCCAAACCTCTTCGGTAAAGCCACCACAGAATTTCTCCAGCCCAGCCAAAACCCCTCAGTTAAAGCCACCAGAGAATTTCTCCAGCTCAGCCAATCCTCCGCAATTAAAGCCACTGCAGAACTTCTGTAGAGCAGCCCAGCCCCCTCGGTAAAGCCACCATGGAACTTCTCCAGCCCAGCCAAAACTCCTCAGTTAAAGCCACCAGAGAATTTCTCCAGCTCAGCCAAACCTCCTCAGTTAAAGCACCAGAGAACTTCTCCAGAGCAGCCAAACCTCCTCATTAAAGCCACCACAGAACTTCTCCAGAGCAGCCAAACCTCCTCAGTAAAGCCACCACAGAACTTCTCAGTAAAGCCACCAGAGACCTTCTCCACAGCAACCAAACCTCCTCAGTTAAAGCCACCAGAGAATTTCTCCAGCTCAGCCAAACCTCCTCAGTTAAAGCACCAGAGAACTTCTCCAGAGCAGCCAAACCTCCTCATTAAAGCCACCACAGAACTTCTCCAGAGCAGCCAAACCTCCTCAGTTAAAGCCACCAGAGAATTTCTCCAGCTCAGCCAATCCTCCTCAATTAAAGCCACAGCAGAACTTCTGTAGAGCAGCCCAGCCCCCTCAGTAAAGCCACCATGGAACTTCTCCAGCCCAGCCAAACCTCCACAGTTAAAGCCACCAGAGAACTTCTCCAGCCCAGCCAAACCTCCTCAGTTAAAGTCACCAGCACTGAATTTCTCTAGACCAGCCAAAATTCCTCAGTTAAATCCACCAGAGAATTTCTCCAGCCCAGCCCAGCCTCCTCAGAGTGTCCCATCTGTGGTGGGATCTTCCCACAGCACTCAATGTCACAACCACCATCTCCCAAGGGGATCTCCTCTGGAAGTGCACATGGCTGAGGGAAGAGTTTGGCCTTGTTGGGTGCAGCTGGAGAAGCTCCAATCCAGGAGAGCTTTGGGGTGCTCAGAGCTCAAAGTGTTCTCATTGCGTCCTAACGTGGGTGAGACAACATCCCATTGATTATGAGGGAATCACGGAATGTTTGGGTGGGAAGGGACCCTAAATCCCACCTCATTCCATGGGCAGGACACCTCCCACTGCCCCAGGTTGCTCCAAGCTCCATCCAACCTGACCTTGGACATTCCCACCCACAACCAGCCCCTCTCTACGGCAGGTGGGTCTGCAACAGGAATCAAACCCATAAAAATGGGGAAATCCTTTGGGGCAAGAGCAGGATTTTGCCCAAACCCTCAGGCTGACATCACAGGGGACGATCCCGATGCCTGCGTGTGCAACTCCACAAGGGAGCTTTTGGATCATGGCGCAGCCCTGACAACAGCTCCAGCAGGAGATTATCTTCTCAAACGCTCACAAAAGACTCTTAACACGCTCTCCTGGCGCCAAGGCGTGGCTTAGGAGCTCTCACCGACTCTTAGACGCGCTTTACAAGCTGTGTTTAAACTGGGATTAAACGCGGAGTCTACGCCGCGTTTCCAGCTCGGCATCGCCGGTTTCGTTGTCGCGGCACGGCAACGTTTGATGCCTGTGCCGGGAAGGGATTTTGCCCAGCTCTGCAAAGTTGGTTTGGATCTTCAGGCCACATCCATCTCCGTCAGGAGGGAAAAATGTTTTTTTTTACTTAAAAAAGGAGCCGAGCTGTGCGTTACAGGGCAGGGTGCTCCATCTCCGCCTCGCCGGCGCTCCCAGGCTCCGGAGTGCCCATCACTCACCTCCCAACAAACACCTGCACCAAAATGAAGATGAAGCATGGCAACCATAAAGTTTAGCAGAGCTCTGGGGTTTTTGTTTTGCTTTCCATCATTTGTTTGTGCTTTTCTGACATGCTGGGTTATTTAAAACCCGTCTCGTGCCAATTCCTCATCTCTGAAAGCTGCGGGAAGTGTGGCGCTGCCCGGCTGTGATTTTTCTTCATTACTTCCAAAAGACACTCAAGTTTGTGCTGTGGTTGAAGAGTTTTGACAGGATCAGGGAATATCCTGAGTTAGGAGGGACTCACAGGATCGTGGATCCAAGCCCTGGCCCTGCACAGATCCCCCAGCAATCCCACACTGTCCATGTGAGCCGTGTCCAAATGCTCCTGGAGCTCTGGCAGCCTCGGGGCTGTGCCCATTCCCTGGGGAGCCTGGGCAGTGCCAGCACCCTCTGGATGAGGAATCTTTCCCTGAAATCCAGCCTGAGCTACCCTGGCCCAGCTCCAGTCATTCCCTGGTGCTGACCCTGTCACAGCTGCCCCTTGGGAGGAGCAAATCCCGATGAGTCTCCCTTGAGCTTCCTCTGCTTCAGCTGGACATTCCAAGTGCCCTCAAGCCCTCCAGGTGTCATTGGGATGTCCCAGCTGGAAGCAGAGGATGGGAAATCAAAGCTCTGCAGCCAAGCCCTGGGACCCTGCTGAGGGCAGGGGACAGAGCTCCTGACCCTTCCTGGAAGAGGAGGAGAAAATCCCTGGAGGAGCTCACACTCCACATCAGCAGGAATTTACAGAGGGTTGTAACCCTTGAAGAAGCCTTGGAGGCTCCCACCCTCAGGTGAACCTTGGAATGGTTTGGGAAGGATCTTAAATTCCATCCCATTCCCCGCCATCCATGGGCAGGGACACCTCCCACTGTCCCAGGTGGATCCAAGCCCCAATGTCCAACCTGGCCTTGGACACTGCCAGGGATCCAGGGGCAGCCACAGCAAATCTGGGAATTCCAGCCCAGCCCCTCCCCACCCTCCCAGACAGGAATTCCCAGTTCCCAAGATCCCAGCCCAATCTCCCCTTTCCCAGTGGGAGCCATTCCCTGTGTCCTGTCCCTCCAGGCCTTGTCCCCAGTCCCTCTCCAGCTCTCCTGGAGCCCCTTCAGGGACTCTGAGCTCTCCCTGAAGCCCTCCCTTCTCCAGAAGAACATTCCCAGCTCAAGATGAACTTCATGAGCTTCCCCTGTGCTCGCCTCTCCAGCCTGTCCGGGTCCCACTGGATGCTCTCCTTTCCCACACCACACAAAGGAAAAACCCCAGGAAGGTTTTCCTGTCCCTACTGACCAAAATTTCAGAGGATCAACCCCGTTACACCCCAAGCAGGGGTCAGATCAACCTGTGGAGGCACCTGAAGGGTGACCCACACCTGCCCTGGCCACCAATTTCTGGTCAGGAGAGAGTGAATGAGAAGTGCCACCACGAGCGAGTGAAAATGAGCAAACAATTGAGAGGAAATGTCACATAATTAAGTCTAAAATGGGGAAAATGGGATGGGAGAAGCAATTTCATCATCAGGGCTTGGCAGCACCACGACTCTGAGGGGCCTCCCCGAGTGGAAGGAGCACTTCAGGATGTTCCTTATGGGAATGTTCTCCCAGGACTTGTTGCAGAGATGGCAAAGGAGATCCAAACAAGCCCAGAAGCAGCTTCTGGCTCAGCCTTCCATCTTCCTGCCTTTTCCACACAGGATTAGGCCAGGCCTAAAACTGTTTCAGGTGCAAATGTCCGCTGTCCTCACTCTGAACCTGAACCTTCTCAGGCCAGCTGAGAACATGACCTTTTATTTCCCTTATTCCAGAGGTTTAAACACCTAAATATCTTTCCTTTAAAAACCACTCTGTTTTTCCTATCACAGAACACATGCGTGCCTCACACTTTAGATCCAGTATTATCTGAAGAAAAGCAAAAGTATACTGAATACTTTTTTCCTGCTTTTTAAGCCTGAATCCCTTTTTTTCCCTTTATATTTATTATCAGAGAACTCGGAGATGCCACAGGAGTTTCAATCACGGTGTTAAATGTCTGCTCAGAGAACAGAAGGTACCACCAGGGATGAGCAGCAGCTCCTGCCCCTGGGCACCGAGATTTAAAACCCTCCCAGAATTTATGGGTTTCACTCCTTATAAATAAGACCCGACTTAATCCTTTCCTGCCTCACCCCTGCGCTCCACGAGTTACAGCAGCTCCTTATAAAGTCAGCCGTGGCTTGTGAACATCAATTTCAGGCCATTTCCCCGGGAATACAGCGGGAAATCTGCTGGATAAGCAGCTGCTGCTGACAGGAGACAAACGAGCGCGCGGCCGCTGATATATCAGCGCTAATAAGCTGCTGCTGCAGCTGAAGGTTGTTTGTATTCCCGCTTGGAATGGCTCGGGCTGGCAGGAATCGAGCACATCCTCCTGCCACAGATGCCCAGCTCGGCTCTGCGGAGCTTATTTACGATGGATTTCACTTCACGGCGGGTTTTTTCTTTTCCTGGTTCTTTTTTTGAGTTTTCCTGCAGCGCTGGAAGAGCCGGACTCGCCTCGCCCGGGATGCACGGAGCTGAGCCCGGCACGGACGTGTTTGCCACAGCCCCAACCCTCTCGAAATAGTCATCCACCCCAACCCTGCCGAAATTGTCACCCTCCCAAAATGGTTACCTGGCCCAACCCTCCCAAAATCATCACCCACCTCAACCCTCCCAAAATCGTTACCCTCCCGAAATCATTACCCACCTCAACTCTCCTGAAATCATTACCCATCCCAACCCTCCTAAAATCATTACCCACCTCAACTCTCCTGAAATCATTACCTATCCCAACCCTCCCAAAATCATTACCCACCCCAACCCTCCCAAAATCATTATCCACCCCAATCCTCTCGTAATCATTACCCTCCCAAAATGGTTGCCCACCCCAACCCTCCCAAAATAATTTTCCACCCAAACCCTCCCGAAATCATTACCCACCCCAACCGTCCCAAAATCATAACCCTCCCGAAATTGTTACCCACCCCAACCCTCCCAAAATGGTCACCTGCCCCAACCTTCCCAAAATCGTTACCCATCCCCACCCTCCCAAAAGCATTACCCACCCCAATCCTCCCAAAATCATCTTCCACCCCAACCCTCCCAAAACTGTTACCCACCTCAACCCTTCTAAATCATTATCCACCCCAACCCTCCCAAAATGGTGACTCGCCTCAACCCTCCCAAAATGGTTACCCTCCCAAAATTGTTACCCTCCCGAAGCGGTTCCCCGCCCCACCCTCGGCGGCGGTGCCGGGACTTGTGCCTTGGCACGGAGCGGGAAGCTCCGAGGTGTCACCGTGGCCGTCGCCGCGCCTGGGGAGCCCCACGGGCTGCTCAGAGGAGCCCCCGCGCTCAGCCGGGACGGCTCCGGCCCCGCGCTAATTCCCTGAGGATTTTCGGGAGCGTGGCAGGAGCGGGGGCACTCCCAAAGGTTGTCCCTGTGCCAGCGCCCTGAGCAAACACCGGTGACATCCTGATCCTGCTCCAGGCTCCAGCCCGGCTCAGGCCCTGTCTGGGTTTCAGGAACAACTTCTCCAGAAGAACATTCCCAGCTCAAGATGAACTTCATGAGCTTCCCCTGTGCTCGCCTCTCCAGCCTGTCCGGGTCCCACTGGATGCTCTCCTTTCCCACACCACACAAAGGAAAAACCCCAGGAAGGTTTTCCTGTCCCTACTGACCAAAATTTCAGAGGATCAACCCCGTTACACCCCAAGCAGGGGTCAGATCAACCTGTGGAGGCACCTGAAGGGTGACCCACACCTGCCCTGGCCACCAATTTCTGGTCAGGAGAGAGTGAATGCCCAGACACCCTGGTCCCTCCAGCTCAGGAATAATTTGTTCAAAAGGTGGGATGGGATCTGGACAGGGAGCAAAGAGCAGGAATGCAGCCCTGAGCTGAGCACTCTGCAGGGAAAGGGGAAAACAAACACCTCAAAGGCATCAGTGCTCATTTACCAACGTGGCAGAAAACTGAAGAGCTGCAAACCACACAAAGCAATCCCAGGAACCGCTCTGTGGGGTCACTCGTTATTAAAGACCTTTGAAAATCCCATCAAAACCTGGATTTGCACTGGGAAGAACAGGGATCGTTACCCTCCAGGTAACAGGTGGAAGTTGACCGATCTCCACGGCCAAGAAGTCCAAACCTCTCCTTGGTCTAACCTCAGTCAATCAAAGCCGTTCTGAGGGTGTTATCCCAGCAAAATCCAAGGATTTATTGTTTTGTGGCTCATTCCTGGCAATGAATCACTCTGTCCATGGCTCCTGATGGAACCTCGGGGTTGCTGTGACACCTCTCAAGGCGACACTAACCTCACCGTGCCACCAGGATCCCTCTGGACAGGCAGGAAGGATCCAGAAGGTTCCCTGTGACTCAAGGTGACACTGCCCTCTCTGTGCCACCAGGATCCCTCTGGACAGGCAGGAAGGATCCAGAAGGTTCCCTATGGCCATTCCACGCACTGAAAGGGAGGAGCTGAGCTCCAAAGCTCTCCCAGAGATGCAGCCAAGGGGCTCCTACCGGAACACACCACCACAGGATCCCTGAGGCTGGAAAAGCCCTCCAGGATGGCCGAGTCCATTCTGTGACCAAACCACACCTTGTCCCCATCCTGAGCGCCGAGTGCCACGTCCAGGTGGCACCTCCAGGGCTGGGGACTCCAAACCTCCCTGGGCAGTCCTAAAGCCCAGTGTCCATGGGCTACTCCCCACCAAGTCCATCCTGCTTGAAGAGATCAGCCACGAAACCCTCTTTCCATCCAGATCCCATCCCAGAGAGGGAAGGCTCTGGACTCGCAAGGACAGCTCCAAAGCCCAATGTCCAGCCTGCTTGAGGAGATCAGCCACCAAATCCTCTCCTTCCATTGAGATCCCACTTCTGGGCAGAGAGGGAAGGCTCTGGGTTCCCAGGGGCAGCCCCAAAGCCCAATGTCCAGCCTGCTTGAGGAGATCAGCCACCAAATCCCCTCTTTCCATCCAGATCCCATCCCTGGGCAGAGAGGGAAGGCTCTGGACTCGCAAGGACAGCTCCAAAGCCCAATGTCCAGCCTGCTTGAGGAGATCAGCCACCAAATCCTCTCCTTCCATCCAGATCCCATCCCTGGGCAGAGAGGGAAGGCTCTGGGTTCCCAGGGGCAGCCCCAGTGGGGAAGGGCCGTGTGGAGGCTCCGGAGCCGGCCCCGCTGCCGGGAGCGTTTGTTTAGACACGGCCAATCTGTTACCAATTAGGGAGAGGAAACGCCAAGAGGCTGCCTTGTTAATTAAGGAACTCGCTATCAAAGGACTCATTAAGAGCTACTGAAATGGAATGGTTGTTCAAATAAATACCCATTAATCTTAACGTGCAATCAGGAACGTGCTGCCAGTCCTCTCTGCACTGCAGGAGCACCTCTGGCTGCCTGGGAATCGTGGTTGGACCCCGACGATCACCCAGGTCCAGCCTGACACCTCCCATTATCCCAGGTAGCTCCAAGCTCCAGGGTCCAACCTGGCCTTGACCACTTCCAGGGATCCAGGGGCAGCCACAGCAAATCTGGGAATTCCAGCCCAGCCCCTCCCCACCCTCCCAGCCAGGAATTCCCAATTGCCAAGATCCCAGCCCAATCTCCCCTTTCCCAGTGGGAGCCATTCCCTGTGTCCTGTCCCTCCAGGCCTTGTCCCCAGTCTCTCTCCAGCTCTCCTGGAGCCCCTTTGGGGACTCTGAGCTCTCCATGGAGGCAACCAGGAGCTGGTGCCTCCTGCACTTCCCCTGGCCCCAACCAGGTGGGATGTGGTCCCTGAAACCCAAACCCAACTGCTGCTGTAGCACAGAGAATGCTCCCAGCGATTCTCCAAGGAATTAACGCAGCATTTCCATGGAAAACAAAGCCTGACAGGCTCCAAGTGCTCTCAGAGTTTCCAATTATTTTTTTTTGCTACCAGCAGAATTCCTCTTCGCCCGCAACAAGCATCGGGATTGATGCGATTAAGGATATTTAGACGTGCAAAATCCAGGGGCTTCAGACAGCAGAAAAGCGGGCCAAAAAACGGGAATTCTTTGGTATTAAATGTACAATTTTCTATAAACACCACAAGTTGTCCCTGTAATTTCAACACTGAATTTCCTGACTTTCCCAATCCATAAGGCAGCACTGGGATGTTTTGCAGAGGATGGAAACGTGATGGGGAAATAATGAGCAATTGTTTGGTAGCACAAACCCCAGGATAATCCCAGTGGATCCTCTCTCTGTGGTCACAGATGGAGACTTCAGACCCTGCAGACCTCCCAGGGCTCATCTCCTGCTCCAGAAGCTTCTGGATCCCCTGGCTGCCCCAAATCCCCCTAAACTGGGGGCAAATTCAGTAAATCAACTCTGGAATTTTTTCCTGCCTTGCCTGTTCTGTCCTGATTTGCCTTTTTTTTTTTAAAGAACAGTTCTGCCACTGAAGGTGGCAGAAAAACCCCAAACCATCACCCAAAAGCACGAACGTTTCCCAACTCGTCAAAACACATGAACGCCGAGTACCTGTAAATTTTAAAAATATTTTAAGAGGTTTACTTAAAAAACAAACCTCTCATTAATTGCCCAGAAGTCAGTTTTCAACTGCACCAAGTAGGTTTTTGTGGAGATTTTTGATTGGATTTTTTTTTCTGGTTTGTTTTGGGTGTTTTCAGCTTTGTTTTAGTTTAAAAAACCGCACAAAACCAAACAAAACCCCTACAAAAAAAAAA
>WBNO01000411.1:68676-116325 GCA_013400575.1 Peucedramus taeniatus
CCCTTCCCCCAGCCCCGCTCCCCTCCCCCAAGAAAACATCCTTGCTTTGTTAACCTGACAGTTCAGGGGAGGTGTTGACACAACCCTCCATCTCTGAGGAGCTTAATGTCAACAAATCAGTGTGTTTGGAGTAGCCCTGTCAATGCCATTTACATTAACTTGTCCAACAAGAAATAAAAACAACAATCAGCCATCAAAGACAAAAGGCTTTTTCAGTCATTCTTTGCAAAGTCTTAGGCTGGAAATGTTCATTTCTGGAGGCCGCGGCCCATTGCTTGCTGAAAACCAGAAACCACCTTTTTTTCTTTTTTTTTTTTTTTAAGGTCCAAAACACTTTTTTTACTAAATGTTTTTTTTTTTTTTTCCCTTAATAAAAAGAGGTTTTTTTTTTAAAGGAGACCNAGAGATGCCAAGAGAAGGCAAAAAACCATCACGGCTCCAGCTGAAATCTGTGCCTGCCATCTGGCAAAAATAAGCAGAAAAGGGGAAAGAAAAAAATAGAGGAAAAAAAAAAAACCTCCTCTGCAGAGGGTTCACACTGAAGTGCTCGACGGCAGAGGTTGGATTTGTTGGATCGCTGAAAGATTGCTTCCCCTTCCCAGGTCAGCCTCACCTCTTGACCTGCCCTGATTCCCTTCCAAAGGAGGTTATCGAGATACAAGACTAACAGAGGATTAAAGGAAACTGAAAATAAAAACAAAACACCCCCCCCTTCCCCCAGCCCCGCTCCCCTCCCCCAAGAAAACATCCTTGCTTTGTTAACCTGACAGTTCAGGGGAGGTGTTGACACAACCCTCCATCTCTGAGGAGCTTAATGTCAACAAATCAGTGTGTTTGGAGTAGCCCTGTCAATGCCATTTACATTAACTTGTCCAACAAGAAATAAAAACAACAATCAGCCATCAAAGACAAAAGGCTTTTTCAGTCATTCTTTGCAAAGTCTTAGGCTGGAAATGTTCATTTCTGGAGGCCGCGGCCCATTGCTTGCTGAAAACCAGAAACCACCTTTTTTTCTTTTTTTTTTTTTTTAAGGTCCAAAACACTTTTTGTACTAAATGTTATTTTTTTTTTTACCCTTAATAAAAAGAGGTTTTTCTTTTAAAGGAGACCCAAGCATCCCATATTAATGAGCTCCACAGCAGCAGCAGCAGGAACCGACTCTCCCTGGTTAACGCAGGAAGAGGGCGGCCTCGGGAGCCAAATGTTAATTATGCTTTGATTCCCATCAGCGTTTTATTTGCTCGGAGACATTTTTGGGCACTTAGTGGAGCATTCTGGAGTTGTGGCTCCAAACCACCATGACCGTTCCATGCAGCACTGGCATGCACCAAAACCCCGGCAAGTTCTCCGTGAACTTTTCCTGCCCCCCGGCACACGCTGTCCCCGCGGTGCTGGCGAGGGCTCAGCGTCCCCCAGAAAACTGCAACGTGCAGATAAATTCCAGGAATTCCCAAAAATCTAGTGGTTTTTCATCATCTCCCACAATGTCTGCTCCAAAGGAAAAATTTGGGATTGCAAGGTCTAGAAAATGTGGAGGCTCTTTAGGTCACGGCACCAGCCAGGATTTTGGGATTTTTTTTGGGTTATTTTTGTCAGGTGACCACAGAGCTGGTGGAGGCCTCATCCCTGGAAAAATCCAAGGCCATGGCTCTGGAGAGCTTGATTCAGTTGAAGATGTCCCCCAGAAAGCTGCAACGTGCAAATAAATCCCAGGAATTCCCAAAATCAAGTGGTTTCCATTGTGTCCCACAATACCTACTCCAAAGGGAAAATTAGGGACTCAAATTCCTGGTGGAGCTCCAGAGAAAATGGAGACCCTTCAGGTTATGAGCCAGGATTTTGAGACTCAAATTCCTGGTGGAGCTCCAGAGAAAATGGAGATCGTTTAGGTTTTGAATCGGGATTTTGGGCTGGGTCATTTCTGCTGCTTGAACCAGCTGCCCACAGAGGTGGTGCTGGAGGCCTCACCCCTGGAAAAATCCAAGGCCATGGCTCTGGAGAGCTTGATCCAGTTGAAGATGCCCCCCAGAAAACTGTAATGTGCAAATAAATCCCAGGAATTTCCAAAAATCAAGTGTTTTTCATCTCCTCCCACAATGTTTACTCCAAAGGAAAAAGTTTGGTGCTGCAATTCCTGCTTGAGGCCTAGAAAAAGTGGAGACTTTAGGCCAATCCACCAGCCAGGACTTCAGGATTATTTTTGGGTTATTTTTGCTGGGCACCCAATGAAATGGTGGAGGTCTCATCCCTGGAAGAATCCAAGGCCATGGCTTGGAGAACCTGACGCAGTTGAAGATGTCCCTGCTTACTGCAGGGGCTTGGAGCAGGTGACCTTCAAGGGGCCCTCCCAACCCAAACTGTTCAACACAACAATTCTGGGATTCCCAAGAAACACAGGAAAAACTCAGCTTAAAGAGGGAAACATAAACCCTAATCCCGAATCCCGGCTCAGATTCCTTTCAGCCCCTCTCCAATGTTGAGTCCCAAGGATATTCCAGGGCCACTTGAGCTGCCCTGGGGCCAGCTGGAGCCGTGATCCCACAGAGGTTTTTGGGACAATGGGATCCCTCAGCCCCATCATGGAGCATTTCTGCAGCCTCAGGACTTTGGGCTCAGTTTTTTTCTCTGATGGGGTTTTTGGGGGTGGAATTTTAGCCCAGGAACTCCGACATGGCCGGGCTGAGGTTCCCTGATGGGCAGGTGGAGGTGTCGTTGCAGCTGGGACAAAAGGCAGGGGAGCAACAAATCTGCACCTTCCAACACCAGGGGAACACTTTCCACTTGGCCAAAATCCCATAAATTCAACAGGAATCAGCTCTGGTAGGTGGGGGCGTTTCCAAACCAGACAGGAGAAGAGGAATGTGTGGTGTTGCACACAGGAAGGAAGGTGCTCCAAGGACACCTCACCCCAGGATGGGGCACAGTCCTGGAGCTCCTGACAGTGTGGAAATCCTGGATTTTATGGGATGAGGCTGAAAACTCATCTCAAACAGGGCAGCAGCTCCTCTCAGACCCCAAAACTGTTGTGCTTTATTTCCAATCATATGGATGGATTGGGATGGGTTTGGATCAGCTCCACCTTATCCCCAGAACCCTGAATTTCCTCCTAGACCCTCCTAGAATCCACCCTTTTTGGAAATGTTCCTTCACCCCTCTCCCTCTTTCCTTCCCCAGCTGATGCTCATCCCACATTTTTGGTGCTTTAACAAACACCTCCATCATTTTTTTCCATGGCTTTGGACGACACCTTTATCTCCTGCACTTCAATAGCAAAGCCCAGGAATTTTGGTGTGCTCCTGAAACAGCCACTGGAAAAATTCCCTGAACCCTACAAGGATGAAAAACCTCGACAGCAAAGGATGTGGAGCCTTTGGGATGCAGCCTGGCCCTTCCTGGCTTGCTCTCACCCACAATTTGGGTGATCTATCAGCAACATAGGGAAAAAAAAATATTAAAAAATCCCAAACCTGCAGCTCCCACAAAGCTTTGACCCAGACCTGCAGCTGCCCAAACCAGGCTGAGGTGCCTCCCCCATCTCCCCAGGCTTTGGGGAGGCTCTGGAGCTCAGGGGCTGCCCAGCAAATCCAAACTTCTCCTCAGCTGAGGCTTTTCTAACCCAGTTCTGCAAGACAAAGGCTGCCTCAATCTGTCCTGCTGCTTTTTAGACCAATTCAATCCTCCCAGCCTCCAAACCAACCCTGGCTGGCTCCAAAAGGAAACATTAATATTTAAGGAAGATAAATCACTCCTGGCCCACCTCATAAATCACCGTGGGCATCCCCCCCTCCAAGCTCATCTCTGCTGCTTCATGCTCTGCTGCAGAGACCAATCTCCCTGTCAAATTCCATTACTGGCTCCTGAGTATTCCCAGCGTGATGGGCAGGAGCCTCCAGGTGCTAAACCAACCCACAGCTCCTTCTTTAAGGAGAAATCCACCCATTTCCAGCATCTCCTGGCTTTGGAAGGCACCTGCCACCTGCTTGGGGACATTTGGGACAAACCTGGCCGGGGAGATGGATCCAACCCTCCCCACCTCTCTGCTCAACACCTCATTTATCAGTTTATTTACCACTTTGTCCCACTGATAACAGAGCTGAGGAGAGCTGAGGAAGCCACTAAGGAGAAACACAGCTGCTCCTGAGTATTCCCAGTGTGATGGGCAGAAGCCTCCAGGTGTTAAACCAACCCACAGCTCCTTTTTTTAAGGAGAAATCCACCCATTTCCAGCATCTCCTGCCACAGGACACCTGCCTGGGGACATGTGGGACAAACCTGGCCGGCGGAGATGGATCCAGGCCTCCCCACCTCTCTGCTCAACACCTCATTTATCAGTTCATTTACCAGTTTGTCCTGCTGATAACAGAGCTGAGGAAGCCCCTTCCAGTCCCCTTTTGGGGGCTGCTCCCCTACAAATCAGAAAACCAGAGCTCCCCCTGCTCCCAGATCTTCCTGCTGGGATGAAGATGCCCAAAAACACGAGCCAGCACAGTCTGGGGGTGTGACACCTCCAAAAAACAGCCCTGGAGGGTGGGACCTCCTTCCAGAGGAGAATCCCAGGGCAGGAACAGAGTGAAGGAAGCTGCCACTGGGGAATATGAAATCTTCCCTTCCTGTTTATCCCCAGCTCATGAAAGCAGCAAATAAATCCCGGTTTCGTAAAGGAAGAAAGATCTGAAATTGCTTTTAGAACAACCACAGAGTTCAGGGGATTTGCTGTTTCAAAATACCTGCTGATCCTCCCGAGAGTGCATCCACACAGCTCAAAACAAATCCCATTTAGAGGAGGAAAAAAAAGCTGCTGGAGCAAAAAAAGGAATCTCCCTGGTGATTGGATTTTTCCTACCAATGAGACACCACTCAGCCGACTGCAAAAAGCAACATAAAGCACATTTCTGATGGCAACAGCAGCATAAACACAGGGACTTTGGACAGCAGAGAGAAGAAAGAAACATATGGTGCCTTACAAAGGAGAAATATTGGGATGGGAGGCATCAGGGACTTGACAAACACTTGGAAACGCAGCTGTAGTTCCAGTAACGCGCCCATAGACTGGATTTTAGGGAAAAAAAATCCTGGATGGGCATTAACTGGAAGTTAAAATATCTAAAACACAGGTGGGAAATAAATTACAACCCTGCTGGCACATGGTGGGCTGGGATGGAGCCTCAATCCCACAAAACCAGAATTGCAAACAATTGGGATTGTCCTACTGAAGCCCAGATTGAAACACCTTCCTTCAAAACCAGAATTTTTCCGACACCCTCCCACAGCACCGGGCTCTGTTTCCACCTGACCCCACCAGGTTTGAGCTCCCCTGGGAGCCGGGGGCGGGAGGGAGGGGAGGCTCACCGGGAGGTGGGTGAACACGGCGAAGGTGCTGCGCAGGAAGCCAATCAGGTCCACCAGGTAGTCGCTGGCCCGGCTGCCCGGCTCCGGGGCCATCCAGTCGTAGTCGGCCAGCTGCAGGAACTGGTCGATCTTCTGGTTTAGGTTGGTGTAGATCTCCTCCTCGGCGGCGTGCCGGGCGTCCTGGGAAGGAGACGGGATGTGGGAAGGGGGAAAAAATCCTACATGGGATGGGGGCTCCAAACCACTGAGACCCCACATGGAATGGGGGCTCTAAACCAGCAAAATCCTACATGGGATGGGGGCTCCAAACCACTGAGACCCCACATGGAATGGGGGCTCTAAACCAGCAAAATCCTACATGGGATGGGGGCTCCAAACCACTGAGACCCCACATGGGATGGGGGCTCTAAACCAGCAAAATCCTACATGGGATGGGGGTTGCACACCCCAACTGAGATCCTGTGTGGGATGAGGGCTCCAAACCAGTAAAAACCTACATGGGATGGAGGTTCCATACCAGAAAAATCCTACATAGGATGGGGGCTCCAAACCACTGAGACCCCACATGGGATGGGGGCTCCACACTACCAAAATCCTACATGGGATGGGGGTTCTACTCTACCACTGAAACTCAAATGGGATGGGGACTGCACTCCACCAAGACCTGATGTGGGATGGTACCTCCACACCACTGAGACCCCACATGGGATGGGGGCTCTAAACCAGCAAAATCCTTCATGGGATGGGGGCTCCAAACCAGCAAAATCCTGTATGGAATGGGGCTCCACACCACTGAGACCCCACATGGAATGGGGGCTCCACACGACCAAAATCTGATGTGGGATTGGAGGCTCTACACCACTGAAACTCTACATGGGATGGGGGCTCCAAACCAGCAAAATCCTGTATGGAATGGGGTATCCACACTACCAAAATCCTACATGGGATGGGGGCTCCACACCACCCTCTAATGGGGTGGGAGCTTCACCCTTTAACCTTTGGACCGGGAGGTGACACAACCCTAAAGCTCAAGGAGGCACCCACGAGGCTGCTGCTGCCTCAGGCTGGTGGGACAGGGACCACCAGGGTGTGGTGGGCAGCACCAGGCTGGATTCTGCCCCTGATGTGACCTGAGGACAAACCCAGAGGAGATGGAGGAGGAGAGACTGGCTCCAGTGGTGGGAGCCTGGTGCTGGTGACGCCAAGGCTGTGGTTCCAGAGTTGATGGTCCCTGTGGGTCCCTACAGCTCCGAATACCCCGGGATTCTGAGGTGGGAGAGGAACATCCTCTGTGGAAACCCCACCAAACCCAGAGCAGGGCTGGGGTTCAGGATCACCCTGAATTCAGGATGAATTCAGGTTCAGGAGCCTCCGTGCCAGAACAAGAGCAGGACACTCAGCTTTGGGTGGATAAAGCCAGGATGGACTTCCCTGGGAACACTCAAGGCAAAGCCTCACCAAACCCATTCCTGCTCTTCCCACCTCTGCATCTCCACGGGACACCCCACACTTGACCCCACCAGATCCCATACAAAGCACTCTCCTGGAGTGGGATTTAAAGGCTGGAAAATCTGGGAGTTTCCATCAGCCCTGATTTTTAGGGGATAATGCTAAAAGGATGGAAAAATATAAATTCTGGAAACCTTTCTCCTGCGTGGAAGAGCAGCCTGGTGTCTATGACACAGCGCCCCAACAGCAAAGCGAGGATTTATTTAAATAAGAAACAAATTATCAGGCTTTTGCTTCAAATCTCCTTAATCCTTTAGCTAATTATGGCTGCAAATTAAGGACAAAACCTCCCACCAGCTCGACAGGAGCAACGCTCCGAAGGACAAACCCAAAGCGATGGCGCAACCTCCCCAGAACAGGCCCGAATCATCCTTGGGCTGAGCCCAGCTGCCCCCCGAGGCCTCCTGAGCAGATCCCTCCCAGCACCCAGCCAGGGTGGGACCCCGCCCTGCCCACCTTGAAGGTGGTGGTCCCGTAGAGCTTGGTGGTGTGGACGGTCTCGGGCAGGACGTTGGTGATGTTGGTGATGAACTCCTCCAGGAACTTGCAGGACTTCTCCAGGTGGGTGGTGTTGATGATGATCTGCACGAGCTGGGGAGGCAGAGGAGGGTTTCAGGGCCGTGCCAGGGGGAGGGATGCCAATTCCGTGGAGTCCTGGCGTGAAAAGCTGACGCTGTGCAAACACCCCGAGCTTTGCTACGGGCTCCAGTCTCTCCTCCTTTAGCAACACCTAAATCCCAGATAATTCTGGGGGGGAAGCGTTTCCCATGACAGCCACTAATACCACAGGAGGCGATTCTTTCTTTCTAAGGACCTTCCTACATTGAGCTGTCACTCAGGGCTTCCCAAAAAAACTGCCAGGACACATCAGGAGGCTCCTGGCTGCCACTGAACCCGAAAAATAACCCAAACTTGAGTGACACCGAGCAGCATCACACGGGCCCGGAACAAAGGAACCGCGAGGTTTGGCTCTGGCAGGTGTGGGGTGAGCGGATCCCTGCCAGCCCCTGGGGCAGCAGAACGCCCTGGGTTGGTGTCATCTCCTTGCTGGAGCGTGGTGGGGCTGTCTGGAACCACCTTCCGTGCAGGAAGGGCTTGGAAACACTCCCAGATCTGAAGGAGATTGGATTCATCAGCGATTTCAAAGGGGCGGAAATTGCTAAGTGACACCACAAAGATCCCAGCAGTGGTGCTGGTGACACCTTGGGAGGTTCAGCCTGGACATGGGGAAGGAAAAGAGACACTGGAAAGGTGCAGAACTGGAACAGGGTGTCCAGAGAAGCCGTGGGATGCCTGGGAGAAATGAGAAGTTGGGAAGGGAAAGCCTTGGTTGACACGATGCAAGGCAGCAATAATTAAGTAAACAATTAGTAACTCCTTGTTTAATGCCAGCAATTAGTAACTCCTTGTCTAATATCCAGAGGTCCCACCTGTCCTGGAGACCTGTAGATTTACAGGGATTAAAATCATCAGAAAACTCACTTTGTACAGAAAAAAAGATAGACCACGGAAAGAAAATCCCAAATTAGGGTTTGTGCTGCAGCAATGTGCTGAATCCACTCAAACATCACCTGAAAATGAGGACTGATCCCCCATTCCCTCACATTTCCCTCTTGGATCTTCTCTGGTCCTCCCTGAAGTCCTCTGACTCATATTAGTAACATTGCCCAAAATGTAGAGGGCAAAATTCAGAACCAATAGCGACGAAATCTCCTCACTTTCCCACAAGCTAAAGCTCCTTGCTTTGTACAACAACTCAGCAGTTTTCCGGGCAAATATTTCATGGAATGCCCCAAACCAGCACCTCTAAAGGTGCTTGAAGGAGCTCCAAGGGGCCTCCTGTCACCCTGTCCTGGAATCACAAAATCCAGGAATGGTTTGGCTTGGAAGGGACCTCAAAGATGATCGAATTCCGACCCCAACACCTCCCACTGTCCCAGGTGGATCCGAGCCCCAGTGTCCAACCTGGCATTGGGCAGTGCCAGGGATCCAGGGACAGCCACAGCAAAGCTGGGAATTCCAGACCAGCCAGGAATTCCTTTCCAAGATCCCAGCCCAATCTCCCCTTTCCCAGTGGAAGCCATTCCCTGTGTCCCGTGGCTCCATTCCCAAGGGAATCCAGACCCCACCTCTGTCAGTCCAACGTTTTTCCTCTTGATCACGTTCTGTAAACAGTTGCTCAGGGTCCGGGTCAGCAGCAGATTTGTGGATTTTCTGATCATGTCATCGACTTCCGTGGAGCTGCAAAGTAAAATTTAAAGAGGAATTTGAGAGATGCTCCATGGAAAGAAAATCCCTGGGAATTCTCCTCATCCCCCTTCCCCTGCCTCACCCCCGAGCAGCCGTGCAGCGCTCACAGGCGCTGATGCTTGAAATGCATCAAAATACAACAAATTTAGGCCTTTTTATCCATGCTTCAGGAGCAAAGGTGGATTAACACCTGCAGATCCCACATTCCTTGGCCTCCCATCCAAGAGGGGCTGGTCCAGCCCAAGGAAAAGCCACCCATGGCATCAGCACAACCCTACCCCCAACACTGGGGATCTGAATGTTCACCACAAGCAAAAAGATCTCCAATGGTGAAACCCCAAATCAAATCCCCCAAAATTCTCCTCTCAGCCCTTTTTCTGGGCTTTTAGACAAAATTACTGAACCAAGGAATGGTCTGGGTTGGAAGGGATCTTAAAAAAAGAAACTGGAAAATTTGCAGGAGTGAGCAAGGTCACAGGGAATGGGTTTAGAAGGACACACTTCCAATGATCCCTGGATTTCCACACTGGGGCTCCTCAGCACAGCACAGCTCCCATCCCCCAGAATCCCAGAATGGTTTGGGTTGGAAGAGACCTTAAATCCTATCCTATTCTACCCCATCCATGGGCAGGGACACCTCCCACTGCCCCAGGTGGATCCACATCCATCCCAACCTGGCCTTGAGCACTGCCAGGGATCCAGGGGCAGCCACAGCAAATCTGGGAATTCCAGACCAGCCAGGAATTCCCAATTGCCAAGATCCCAGCCCAATCTCCCCTTTCCCAGTGGGAGCCATTCCCTGTGTCCTGTCCCTCCAGGCCTTGTCCCCAGTCCCTCTCCAGCTCTCCTGGAGCCCCTTTGGGCCCTGCAAGGGGCTCTGAGCTCTCCCTGGAGCCTTCCCTTCTCCAGGGGAACATTCCCAGCTCTCCCAGAGTATCTCCACTACTGGAACTCCAGTCTGGAAGCTCCTGCACCCCATTCCTGCCCTTTCCCAGGTGTCTGGAATGGCAGCACTGCTGGAATTTGGGGTTCGTCCGCTCTCAGGTGCTCACGGTGCCACCTCTCCTTTCTCCAGGAGGTTTTTCCAACCCCCCTTGCCAGAGGCTCCTTGGATCTGTGCTTGGCTCTGGATCAGCCCTGACAGCAGCGGGAATTGTGTCCTGCAGCGAGGGCAGGAGAGGGAATTCCCAAGGGGAAGGCTGGGAAGTAACTCTGATCCTCCCGGTAAACTGAGCCCCTGACCTTTGGCTCCTTCTCCCGCTCCACCTGACAGAGGGGCCACGTCACAAAGCTGGGATTGACGTGGGAAACAAAACCAACCTTGAAGTTATCCCGGGAGAAAGGTGGGGGATGTTGGGATGCTGCAGGAGGGGGGTGGGAATGGGTTGGATCTTGGGAAGGAATTCCTGGCTGGGAGGGCGGTGAGGGCCTGGAGTGGAATTCCCAGATTTTCTGTGGCTGCCCCTGGATCCCTGGCAGTGCCCAAGGCCAGGTTGGAACCCTGGATGCTGAGAATTTTAAGCTTTCTCTGCTGAAAGGCACAGACCCCAGGAGAACCCTGCATTGCCCTGGGGCCGTGGAGAAGCTTCCAGAATGGAATGACAGCACTGGGATTGTGGGTGTGGAGTTGCTCAGAAGTGTGTGATGTCAGAGGGTGGGAAACTCAGAGTTTGGGATTTTGGGATATAGAAATAAAAATGGAGCAAGATGGAGGTTTTAGGGTGGAGACAGGTTGTCCCTCTTTACCTTCTTCTTCCTTTTTCTCCACGGCTTTGGGTGATGTTTTGGAATTGGACAGAAAGGTCCACACTGCAGGCTTTGAGGGATCAGATCTTGGGTTAAAAGGGAAAATAATCAAGGTGCCCTTTCTTAATTGGACAGTTTAGCCTTAAAAGACCTCGTACCAAGAGATCACTCTTGGCCATTTTGTGCCTGGTTAATGAAAGCTGCAGAATTCAGGGCTGTGAGGCTGTCATGGGTAAGAAATGATCAACACCTGAGTCTGAACATCAAACATCTTCCCAAGTGCCTCCAACCCCGACCCAGAGAAACCGACACAAGGCCAGGCTGGATGGGGCTTGGAGCAGCCTGGCACAGGGGAAGGTGTTCCTGCACTTTGTATCCCAAGTTCTTCCAGGATTGGGGCTTTGTTTGTAAAAACCCAACTCAAACCCAAGCCTTGGTGGATCAGAGCTGCTCATCCTTCCACCCAGTGTTTTCCAGAGATACTCCCTATTTTCCGATGGGAAATTCCACTGGAAAAAGTAAGGGGATACTTTTAAAGACAACCTGGTGAACTCAACTTGTAAAAAGGCAAAAGTGCCGAGGAGATAAAGGAAGTTTTCCTGCTCTAATCCAATTAATAGAACCAATAATGAAAAATTCCAAGCCCTACAAACCCACCCAGAGCTCCAAACTTTCCTCAAGTGAAACAACTCCCACAAAAAGGAGAACCCTCCCATCCAACAAACACAAGGAGCTGCTTTAACAAAATAATTAGTGGGGGGTTAAAAAAAAAAAATAAAATGGGAGCTCTGCTTTCCAGCACGGGCTGTGCTGTGCAGGAAAAGGCTTGAAGGGAACTGTGTGGGATAATGACAGCTCCTGTCCCAGATCCCGTGGCAGCTGTGGTGACCTCCAGGCCCCTGTGACTGACGGGCTGACCCCCAGCACTCCGGGGTGCTCCCTAAATGACAAGGCCAGGGGGGAAAAAAAAGAGAGGGAAGAGAAAAGGGAACTCGCTGCCGGCTTTGTAGCCAAGCTTCCTAATAAAACCTAATTCAAGCTGTCAGGGTGAAATGAAGAAAGTGTCAACAGGGGTTTGCAGAGAAATATTCCAAATGTTTGGCTCCGAGAGCTGGGGCTGGGCTCCCCTCCCCCAGCTGCTCAGAAAGGGCTGGAAAATCCAATGTGGAAAGGAATTTTAATAACGGGTCCGGAGGGAGCCCCGGGAGGGACCCAGGGGACGTTTCTGCTCCCTGCCCTGCC
Organism: Peucedramus taeniatus; assembly: GCA_013400575.1. Classification (NCBI taxonomy): domain Eukaryota; kingdom Metazoa; phylum Chordata; class Aves; order Passeriformes; family Fringillidae; genus Peucedramus; species Peucedramus taeniatus. The sequence goes on from WBNO01000411.1 coordinate 80,773, forward strand.
AGGGCAAATCATCCCGGCCTGGGAGCAGCATCCACGGGGAATGGGCTCTGGAAAGGGACAGGGACCACGGTGACCACGGGACTGAGGGCCCTGGGAGCCACCAGCAGAGAGGAGAAGCTGCCACCACTGCACGGCTGAGGTGGAACATGGGGGAGAAGCTCCCAAAGCAACCGGCAGGGAAAGGGCTTCTCCAAATTGGCATTCCTGGCTCCAAGGAGAGCAGGAAAATCCTGGAGAGCCTGGGGGAGGCACCGGAATGGCCACTGAGTTCCCAGAGCTGTCCCAGCTCCACAACAGCCATGAGGAATGCATGGGATGGGTTGGGTGGGAAAGGACCCTAAATCCCATTTGGATCCAACTCCAGGGACACCTTCCCATGGTGGATCCAAGCCCCAGTGTCCAACCTGGCCTGGGGCACTGCCAGGGATCCAGGGGCAGCCACAGCAAATCTGGGAATTCCAGCCCAGCCCCTCCCCACCCTCCCAGACAGGAATTCCCAATTGCCAAGATCCCAGCCCAATCTCCCCTTTCCCAGTGGGAGCCATTCCCTGTGTCCTGTCCCTCCAGGCCTTGTCCCCAGTCCCTCTCCAGCTCTCCTGGAGCCCCTTTAGGGACTCTGAGGATTCCCTGGATTTTTCCCTTCTCCAGGGGAACATTCCCAGCTCTCACAGCCTGGCTCCAGGCCTGGAGCAGCTCCAGGGCCTCCTCTGGGCTCTCTCCAGTGTCAGGTCATGGCCAGGAGATGAAGCTCCCAAGGAGGTGGAACTCCCCCCACCCCAAGCCAGGCTCGTGTTTGCCCAGGAAGGGAAGGAGGATGGATCCCTGCAGCCAAGCTCTCATCCTGCATTTCTGAACCTCTCCCGAGCTGATGCAAAAGCAAAGCCCCAGCTCGCAGCTCCTGGCAGCCCCCGCTGGCTTTCAGTCTCACACACGTACACAGGGGTGAAACGAGCATCAAAGCACCCCGGGATGGAGCAGGGAGGGTAAACACATGGAATATTTTGCAGGCTTTTAAAAAAAAAAAAAAAAAAAATCGCATTATTTGTATATAAACTCCCCGAAGAAACAAGAACAACAAAAGCACGAAACCAGCAGCTGAAACTCGTTCCTGACCAAAAATCCAACCCTCAGAGCCTTCCTGACAACACTTTCATGGAACCACGGGATTCCCATTCCTTGGGGAGCAGTGAGGGGAGGCCTGGGGGGAGCAGAGGTGTTCCAGCAGGCCCTGGTGATGTGTGGCCATCAGAACCCTTCTCCAGACACCCAAATTCATTTAATTATTAAAATATCAACGCAGAAACATCTCGGGGGAAACAGCCCCAACCCTGGGAGTGCCCAAGGCCAGGCTGGAGAAGGACTGGAGCACTGTGGAAGGTGTCCCTTTGGTGATGGGTTTGGAGATGATCCCCAAAGTTCCTCCCAACCCAAACCATCCTGGGATCTCCCCCCAGAGGAGAAGACAAACCAGCCAAAATCCCACTGCTCCAGAGCCACTTCCAGCCTGGACAGGCTCCATCCAAAGGGATATTTTAATTCAGCTGAGCTCTCTCAGGGCATTTATTTATTAAAATATCGACACAGAAACGTCTCGGAGGAAACAGCCCCGACTGGGATTGTCCTGGGAGTGTGGAATTCCCTGGAAGTGCCCAAGGCCAGGCTGAAGAAGACTTGGAGCACTGTGGAAGGTGTCCCTTTGGTGATGGGTTTGGAGATGATCCCTAAAGTTCCTCCCAACCCAAACCATCCTGGGATCTCCCCCCCAGAGGAGAAGACAAACCAGCCAAAATCCCACAGCTCCAGAGCCACTTCCAGCCTGGAGAGGCTCCATCCAAAGGGAGAGGATCCATGTTTTAACTCAGCTGAGCTCCCTCATTCCCACCTGAGGTGCAGGTCCTCGGAGAACTTGAGGCAGGCGTAGATGAACTCCTTGATCTGGCTGTAAACCTTGGGCACGAACTCCGAGAAGGGGAACTTCTTTGGGAAGGGTTGCTGGAAAACACGGGGGGGAGAATTCCAGAGGGAAACTCTTCCAGGCAGGCAAAGCAGTTCTGGGATTTATCCTGGATTTTATCAACACTTCAGCCAAAGGGGAGAGCAGATAATCCCAAATGGCACCTGGAGCAGGAGGGCTTTGGGGCCATTCCCTCTCCCAGTTCCCTTCCCCTCCCTCCTTGGGAACACCTGGAATTCCTCCCCCACCATGCACCAGGTGTTTTCCTGCTCACCTCCCCCAGGTGCTGCCCAACGACCCCAAAATCCAGGAGCAAACAGATTTTCCAACACCAAATTTTTCCAGCTTTTACCCCCAGCGCTCTGAGCTGGGAGATGCAGGGAGCAGCTGAACCCCAGGACTGAATTTTGGGGCAGGACACAGAAATCTGAACCCTTGACTGGGATCACCAAGGTTGGAGTTGCTCCCTGCCAGGTGTGGAGCACGGGGCCTGGCAGGATTTAGGATCTGGGGGACATCTGGACACACTTTGGTTTTCCAAGCAAGTGCTCGTGCACAGGCCAAGATCCACCACATTTTTGGGCTCTTTTTCTCTAAATATGAGACTAAAACCAAAAAAGGTCAATCCCAGGGTCCAAAAAAAGGGGAATAAAATGCCAGGGGAAGCGGGTATTTCTACCTGTGTGACAGAACACCCTGAGAGGAACACAAATCCCACTTCCCTCATCCACACCAGGAGAAATGCATCGCAGGGGAGGAATATTTGTTCTTTCCCATTGTTTTCCTTTCTCTTTTATTGTTTATTTGGAGTTTTTTGGATGCTTTCAGGGCCCATGAAGGGTGTAAGGTTCTCCTGCCCCAGCAGCCAGGTCAGGCCCTTCTCCCCATTCCCAGATTTACCTTTTCAAGTTCAGCATCCTGGAATGGGAACTGTCCAACGATTTTCCTATAAACTTCTTCGTTTGACACCGGGATGGGGCTGTAGTTATCCGAGTCAAGGATATTTCTGGGGAAAGAAAAGAAGAGTTAGGGAGACAACCATGAGGGGAGAATTTCCCTGCAGGGCCAGGAGATTCCCAGGAGCTGATGCCAGGCTAAGGTGTGATCCCAAATTCCTGCAGCAGCAGCCAGGGATGGCCCAAAGCAGCCCCAGCTCGGTGATGGAGCCAGGGCACAGAACCATGGGATGGGTTGGGTGGGAAGGGACCCTAAATCCCATCCCATTCCCACCCCATCCATGGGCAGGGACACCTCCCACTGTCCCAGGTGGATCCAAGCCTCAGTGTCCAGCCTGGCCCTGGACACTGCCAGGGATCCAGGGGCAGCCACAGCAAATCTGGGAATTCCAGCCCAGCCCCTCCCCACCCTCCCAGACAGGAATTCCCAGTTCCCAAGATCCCAGCCCAATCTCCCCTTTCCCAGTGGGAGCCATTCCCTGTGTCCTGTCCCTCCAGGCCTTGTCCCCAGTCCCTCTCCAGCTCTCCTGGAGCCCCTTCAGGGACTCTGAGGTTTCCCTGGATTTTTCCCTTCTCCAGGGGAACATTCCCAGCTCTCCCAGCTTGGCTCCAGCCCTGGAGCAGCTCCTCTGGATTTTTTCCAGCAGCTCCATGGCCAGGGTGGCCCTAGATGGGCTTCAAGGTCCCTTCCCACCCAACCCATTCCACAATAAATCCCTTAGGAACTTCCACGCAGGGGCCAGAACCCCTCAGTGAGGGGTGAGTCAGGAGGTTCTCGTGGTGCCTCTCACCTGAAGACCCCTGCCCATTTCTTGAGCAGGGTCTCGCTGTACTGGTCCTGGATCTCCAGCAGCATGTCAAAGAGCTGGTTCACGGGGAAGCCGTAGCCCTGCGGAGCAGCAGGGAAGGGAGTGAAGCCACCACCAGGCAGCTGGGGAATCAGTCTGTGTTCAACAGGGGCAAATCCTCCTCTGGCACCACCCCTGGGGCAGCTGGAGGGGTTCAGGGGGTGACTGACCAAGGGAGCAGCACCCACAGTTCCGGTGGCTGAGGTGGCCAAGCTTGGTCCTTGCACAGATCTGTCCCTTTGTGGTAATCACACATCCTCTGGACAGAGACACAGCTCTCCCAGGATTTTACTGGGAAGCTGTGAGGAAGCTCAGAGAAAGAATTAAAACAATTCTTATCTCAATCTCTGCACCTGGCAGGCAATCTCTGTTTGTCACAGATGGTTCCAAGAAGGAGTTCTCCCTTCTTGACCAACAGGTGGGAGAAGATTCCCAGAGGCCAATCAGGTCTAAAATCCACCGTTGTTTCTATAAGAACTGTGGATTTCTAACAATAAAGTGCTTTCCATGCCTTCTGATGGAGTCTGTGTGTCACCTTTGTCCCTGATACCCCTTTGGTGACAGTCCCTGAGGTGACCCACGCCCAGAAATGCCAGAACAGGAGCTTGGCCAGCCCAGCTCAGGCACCAAAGCCCTGCTGGACAATCTGGGAGCACCAGGAGAGCCCCACGTACCTGGAGCGTGTCGGCAAAGAGCACAATGAGGTTCTTCAGGTCCAACACCAGGCTGGGGTCGGAGCAGTAGGACTGGAGAGGAGAGCAGAGAGGAGAAGAGGGCTGTGACTGCGGGGCACAGCCCAAACCCTGCCCTGAGCCCCTGGGTGCCACCAGGGCACTGATAAGAACTGATAAGATGCTTCACCCCCAGCCCACGAGGGCTGCACGGGGCAGGGCTGGTGAGGGTGTCCCTGCTCCCAGAGCTGGAGAAGGCTTTGAGCTGTTCCAGAGATACCTGAGGTGTCTAAAACTGTGTCTAAAACTGCCCAGGAGCTGCTGGGCAGCGGGAGGAGATGATCCCAGGGCGTTGTCACCGCGGGATGGGGTGACATTTCATATTTACCTCTCGTTTCGTTTGCCTCTCATTTAATATTTACCGTGTTGTGTCTGATGGTAATGAAGCATCTCACGGCCCAGGCCGGGGGAAAACACGCTGGATTCCAGCTCCAGCACGGGGATTTATCCCGCTCCAAACCCCCCAGACACAGCTCAGTGTCCCCAGCCCCACCCCGGGCTCCCCAAGAGCAGCCAAAATGCTGAAAAATGTGAGGTTTGAGACAGAGGCTGCCCAAATATAGAATCAGTGATCCCAGGCTGGAAAGGGAGAGGGATTTGAAGCCTGCTGGAAACTCCAGGAGGAACGGCTCCATTAATCAGCAGGAAGGACTGGGAGACACACGTTTTCCATCTCCCTGTCCAAAAAGGAGAGTCAGGAAGAAAGATAATGCCCCGAAGCATCACTAGTGATTAAAGATGTCCCTGTCTGCCGCGAGGAGGAAAATCCAGGGATAAATTTGTCTGCCTTGGAAGAATGGAAATAACCTCAGCAAGGTGAGACCCTCCCTCAAATCCCAATTTGGGTTGAACTGGGAGTGCTCAGGGCAAACGGTGGTGGCCACAAGGTTGGGAAATCATGGAATGTTTCATGATTGCTGGAAAAGCCTCCCCTGGCAGCCACCCCGTGCGTTCCTTCTGGCACCACTTGAAACAACCTGCGTGGCAACAAAGCTGGGAACACCAAAAAAAAACCCCCGTGGCTGGGCCTGGCTCAGCCTCCTGCTTCCAGCTCGGAGAAAATCCCACTTGAAACGAAAACAAACACAGGTTTGCAGCTCGGGGGGGTTGGTGTTTATCCCCTCTGGTAGCACAGGAGCTCGGGGGAAGGAGGAAACTTTGCAGTCGCCTGGATGGGGATGGAGAACACCAGGCATCTTCTGGGGTACCTCACCCCAGAGAGATCCCAGGTTCATCAGAGAGATCCGTGTCCATCTCTTCCTGTATTTTCACCCAAAGTGCTCCTGGCTCTCTCCTGGGGTTCTGTCTTTCTAGATTTGGTTTTTCAGCCCTTTTTCAGCCCATTCACAGCCACAAAATTTAAGGGATCAAGATGATCTCTAAGGTCTCTTCCAACCCAAACCACCCTGGGATTCTCTGGTTCTCTATCAGACAAGGTCATGCTTCAATGTGCCAAAAAGATACTTTTCCCCACAAGTTTTTTGGGAAAAAAAAATCAACTTTCCAGCTACCTGGATGGGGATGGAGAACACCAGGAATCTTCTGGGGTCTCTCATCCCAAAGAGATCCAGGTCCAGGAAGAGCCATGGAATGGTGTGGGGTGGAAAGGACCTTCAAACCCATCTGGTTCCACCTCCTGCCTCTGCACCAGGATGCTCCAAGCCTGGTGTTCCTGTCCATCCCTTCCCATATTTTCACCCAAGGTGCTCCTGGGGTTCTCTCTCCCTGGATTTGGCTTTTCAGCCCATTTTAGGCCCATTTTCAGCCCATTTTCAGCCCATTTCTCAGCCCATTTTAGGCCCATTTCTCAGCCCATTTTCAGCCCATTTCTCAGCCCATTTTAGGCCCATTTTCAGCCCATTTTCAGCCCATTTTTCAGCCCATTTTCAGCCTATTATCAGCCCTTTTTCAGCCCATTTTTCAGCCACGAAATTTAAGGGATCAAGATGATCTCTAAGGTCCCCTCCACCCCAAACCACTCGGGGATTCTCTGATCCTGTATCAAACAAGGTCATGCTTCAGCGTGCCAAAAAGATGCCTTTTTCCCCCCCATTTTTTTGGGACAAATCAACTCCCTCTGCTGGTGCTCCTCAAAAATTCTGGATTAAAGAATGACGAAAATATAAAACCACCGTTTTACTCCTCAAAACGCCGAGTTTGGCAGGGAAATGCAGCCAACCAAGAGGCTAAAAAACCCGTTTAAAGAGAATTATCAGCGCGTCTGCGTGGCTCTTTTAAACACTCACTGGAAAAGAGGGAAAACAAAGACTCCTGAAGAAGAAAAAAAAAACCAAAAAAGGGCAGAATTGCAGCATGTCAAGGCCAGTCAAGCAACAGCTGAGCTCTGCAGGGCTTTTACTCACGGAGTGGGTCCTGAGGGCCGCGATGGTTTTGGACAGGGCCATCTCCCACAGCTCATCAATGTAGGCCCGATTGACCAGGCCCTGCGTGGTGTGCAGGATGTGATCCTCCACCACAAAAAACCTGAAATGCAGAGAAATCCACAAAAAACCTGAAATGCAGAGAAATCCAACGAAAAACTTCAAATCTCAGCGGTCGGAGGGCACCCCCGAGCGCCTCTGGGTGAGGTTTGAGCATCCATGGGTTGAGGATTTGGGGGGGGGTCTGTTAAATCCGGGCAGTTCCAAGGACTTTATTCCCTCATTTTTAATTTCACAGGGTTGGAGGAGGGAGTTAAAACACTCCTGGTGCCACTCTGTGTGTACACAAAGGCAGAATTCCCCCTCCACGAGTTCTCCACCTCGTTATTCCCACAAGAACCACGGATTAAACTCTGCTCCTGCCAGCAGCAATCCCATCACAATTGGGGAAAATGCTCTGGCTGCAGGGAAAACTGCTTTATCTGCAGGGAAAAACGCTTTATCTGCAGGGAAAAAACACTTTATCTGCAGGGAAAACTGCTTTATCTGCAGGGGAAAATGCTTTAAGTACAGGGAAAAATATTTTAAGTACAGGAAAAACACTTTATTTGCAGAGAAAACTGCTTTATCTGCAGGGAAAAACACTTTATCTGCAGGGGAAAATGCTTTAAGTACAGGGAAAAATATTTTAAGTACAGGAAAAACACTTTATTTGAAGAGAAAATTGCTTTATCTGCAGGGAGAACTGCTTTAAGTACAGGGAGAAATGCTTTAAGTACCGGGAAAAACCCTTTATTTGCAGGGAAAACTGCTTTATCTGCAGGGGAAAACTGCTTTAAGTACAGGGAAAAGTGTTGGAACTGCAGGGAAAAATGTTGGAACTGCAGGGAAAAATGCTTTAAGTACAGGGAAAAATGCTTTATCTGCATGGAAAAAGGCTTTATCTACAGGGGAAACTGCTTTATTTGCAGGGAAAAATGTTTGAAGTACAGGAAAAAACGTTGGAACTGCAGGGAAAAATGTTAGAACTGCAGAGAAAAATGTTGGAACTGCAGGGAAAAACCCTTTATTTGCAGGGAAAATTGCTTTATCTGCAGGGAAAGCTGCTTTAAGTACAGGGAAAAATGCCTGAACTCCATGGAAAATCCTCTCTCCCCACCCAGTTCCACCACGTGCTCCCAAATTTCCAGACAATCAATTCGCTCCAATCTCCAACTATCAACTCTGCTGCTCCAAAAGAAAGTTTGGAGCGAATTCCCCATTTTCCAGGGAATGAGGGTGAGAGTGGGCATTTTAAATGGTGACACAGGAATTTCCAGGGTTTTTCTCCCAAGGAAATCCAGCCCAGGAGGAGGGAGCTGCACGAGGGGAGCAGCACACGAGGAATTTGTGGTGGTCGTAATGAGGTATAATTGTAATTATTCTCATTATTAGCTGGAGAAAGAACAAATCCTTTCCAGTTTTTATGGATCAGCAGCCTCTGGAATTCTCCTCTCGGAGCTTGGTTTTGGAAGATTTTTGTTCAAATTTGAGCGTGACAAAAAAGCAGCTCCGGGGAATAGGGAATCACCTCCTTCAGCAGGAAAATAATTAAAGAATAATTAGTCAATATTGCAGAATCATTAAGGTAGGGGGCTCCTTCATGTCATTATCAGGGCAAGAAGATGAACATAATCCACAGGGATCGTTTATCCTCAAGTTCCCAGAAATCCACGGAAATAAATTCCCAGAAATTCCCAGAAATTCATAAAAATTCCCAAAAATGCCCATAAATTTACAGAAATTCATAGAAATTCACAGAAATCCACAGAAATTCACAGAAATCTACAGAAATTCCCAGAAACCCCCAAAATTTATATAGATTCATAGAAATTCACATAAATTGACAGAAATTCATACAAATTCCCAGAAATTCCATGAAATTCATAGAAATTCACAGAAATTCATACAAATTCCCAGAAACTCCATGAAATTCCATGAAATTCTTATAAAATTGAAATGAAATTCCCAGAATTTCACAGAATTTCACAGGCTGCTACAAGGGCTGGCAGGTCCCTCCCCGCTCCTCCCAGCGACGCAGCAAAGCAGATAAAATTCACTTTGCAGCACTTAAAAAGCACAAACCACCTCATTTTTTTTTTTTTCTTTTTTTTTTTTTTTCCTGTTTTGGCCTCGAGGACCACCAAAAATACCAACATTCTCTCCTCTCCCGGGTTTTTTGGGCTCCTCAGCAGCCAGGGACACCCATTTTTAGCAGGGCCGAGTATAAAGGGAACACCTACCCTACAATTTGGTTGAAATACTTCCTGTAGCCATCTAAAGTTTCGTGCTGCAACAAAAGAGAGAGGGAGCAGAGGTCAAAAGCCAGGTGGCCGAGGGCGAGGGGGGATTTTAGGGATGAGCCAGGGGCAGTGGGAGCCCCGGGATGGCATTCCAGGACAAACTGACCATGTTGGAGGGAGGCTGCAGCACCAGGCGCGCTTGTTTTCTCCTCTGCTTCCTGTAGTAGCTCTCAAAGGTCTCCCGGGCTCCCTGGAAAACAGGAAAGGGTCATTCCAGCCGTCAGGAGGTGCAGCAAGAGGTCACTGGAAATGTAAATCATGGAATCGCTGAGGTTGGAAAAGCCCTCGGAGATCTGGGAGTCCGACCATGCCCAGCACTGCCAGGGCACCATTGACCATGTCCCCAAGTGCCACAAAAACAGGGCTGTGAAATCCTGCAGGGATGGGAACTCCAAACCTCCCTGGGCACTTCCAGTTCCTGACCACCCTTTCCATGTAGGAATATTCCCAGTCCCCCCCCTGAGGCCCCCCTGGGGCCGTTCCCTCTCCTCCTGTCCCTGTTCCCTGGAGCAGAGCCCGACCCCCCCGGCTGTCCCCTCCTGCCAGGAGCTGTGCAGAGCCACAAGGGCCCCCTGAGCCTCCTTTGCTCCAGGCTGAGCCCCTTCCCAGCTCCCTCAGGAATTCTCCAGCCCCTCCAGGGCTCTCCAGAGCTGCCCCAGCAGTGCCAGCACAGGGGACAAGGACACTGCCCTGGCCCTGCTGCCACCCCAGAGCTGTCACATTCAATGTCCAACCTCGTGCTCCTCCAGCACAAATGTGGGACTTTCCTCCAAAATTCCATTCAAGGATAAAGAGTTGATCTGAAAACACCAAGTCCAGCCCTGACTGCTCAGTACAGGAACGTTCCGTGCCCAGTTCCTGGGACACAGGGATGTGTCCAGCTGCTTTCTGGACCACAATTTGGATAAATATTGGATTTATTGACCCATGAAACAACCGAGGATGGCGTCAGCAAAGAGAAAGAGGGGCCAAAAGACACCAGAGACACCAGGGACACAAACAGGGGGAATTAAAGGCCAGCTTGGACAGGGCCTGGAGCACCTGGGATAGCTGAGGATTCCCGACCCATGGATGGGCCTGGAAGGTCCCTCCAACCAAGTCCTCCTGGGATTCTGTGAATTCCAGAATGTGATGGGGTACAGAATTCCAGAATGTGTTTTGTGTCCAGAATTCCAGAATGAGTTTGGGGTACAGAATTCCAGAATGAGTTTGGGGTACAGAATTCCAGAATGAGTTTTGTGTCCAGAATTCCAGAATGAGTTTGGGGTACAGAATTCCAGAATGAGTTCTGTGTACACAATTCCAGAATGAGTTTTGTGTCCAGAATTCCAGAATGACTGTGGGGTACAGAATTCCAGAATGAGTTTGGGGTAAGAATTCCAGAATGTGTTTGGGGTACAGAATTCCAGAATGAGTTTTGTGTCCAGAATTCCAGAATGACTGTGGGGTACAGAATTCCAGAATGAGTTTGGGGTAAGAATTCCAGAATGTGTTTGGGGCACAGAATTCCAGAATGAGTTTGTGGTACAGAATTCCAGAATGGGTTTGGGGTACAGCACTCCACGAGACCACTCCATAGCACTGGCAGAAATAAACTCTGCGGCTCATTTTTCCCAACTTTCCGTGGCTCTGAATATCCAAAGGATTTCCATCCCCACAGCTGACCCCTTTCCATGGGCACCACCCCCGGGCTGGGCTCTGAACGGCCCCTCTGGGGTGATTTTTGCACCAAACCAGGCTCCCCCTCAGCGTCCCCATCCTGCAGCTCCTCAGAATCCAAGGATTCCAGAATCCAGCCCTCGCCCCCCGCCCCGGCCCCGGGGCCATCCAGCCCTGGATGTTTCATCCCTGCCCATCCTCCCTCCTCCACACCCGCCCTGTTTTCTGTCTGAAATTGGATCACAAACATCTCAGGGAAGGGACAACGTCTTGCTTTGAACTGTTGGGAGCCAAGGGAGAGAGGGAAAAAAAAAAAATAAAATAAAATAAAACCAACCCGACTCCGCCTCATTTAAAATTCACAAAACAAACAACATGCAACAACAAATATCACCTGAGCGAGGCACCAGCTGTCAACCTGCTCCTCTCCAGAAAATAAATTAATTAGAAGCAAAAGCTGATGGTAATTTAATGATTCTCCAGCTGTTGTGGCATTATACAACCAGGCTGCCTCGAGATGCCCTCAGCTACCAAGGGCTTGTGAGGAGCCATAGCCTGACTTGCTCCTTGTTTTTCCAAATGCAGCTCCAGGCTCCAGCAGGGATCAGCCCAGGGATGTGCCCAGAGCTCTCCCACCTAATTCTACCCTTCCCAAAGGTGTCAAAATCCATCCAAAAAACCTTTTTAGGTGCTCAAATCCATCCCCAAAACTTCCTTAGGTCCTAAAATACATCCCCAAAACCTTCTTACATGTAAAAATCCATCCAAAAAACCTTTTTAGGTGCTCAAATCCACTTCCAAAACCTTCTTAGATCCTAAAATCCATCCCCAAATCCTCATTAGGTGCAAAAATCCATCCCCAAAACCTTCTTAGATGTTAAAATCCACCAAAAAAACTTTTTAGGTGCCCAAATCCACCCCCAAAACCTCCTTGCTGCTGTGCGGGTGCACTGCAAAGGGATGTGGAGATTTTAAACGTGGATTTTGTCCTCGAATTCTGCTTTTTGTCCTGGCTGAGTCCCAGGGGGCTCAGGATGAGCAGCTCCAAATCCACGCTGGGCATGTCCAGCCACTCTGGCAAACCTGGATCATAAACCTGGATCACAAATCTGGATCACAAATCTGGATCACAAACCTGGATCATAAATCTGGATCAAAAACCTGGATCACAAATCTGGATCATAAACCTGGATCACAAACGTGGATCACAAATCTGGATCACAAATCTGGATCGTAAATCTGGATCACAAACCTGGATCATAAACCTGGATCACAAATCTGGATCACAAATCTGGATCACAAACCTGGATCATAAATCTGGATCAAAAACCTGGATCACAAATCTGGATCATAAACCTGGATCACAAACGTGGATCACAAATCTGGATCACAAATCTGGATCGTAAATCTGGATCACAAACCTGGATCATAAACCTGGATCACAAATCTGGATCACAAATCTGGATCACAAACCTGGATCATAAATCTGGATCAAAACCTGGATCACAAACCTGGATCACAAATCCCAGCTTTTCCCCTCTCATCAGCTTCAGGACCAACTTGAATTGACAAGAAATTTGATATTTTAAGAGAGGTTTTAGAACAGGAAACTGTGAACCAACATTTCGCTGTCAGGTGTTCCCAGCACTCCCAAAAGCTGTTTCCTTCAGGAGAGGGAAGGATCCTGAGGCAGAAATCAGGGATCTACAGGTGAGACCCAAAAAGAGGAGGATGATTACAATTTTATCAAGCCAAGTGATAAAATTAGGTGGTGCCTGAAGTTAAAAAGTGATAATTTCCAAGCAGGGAGCAGCGACCTCCCTTTGAGCCCCTCTCCAGTCTTGGTGATTCTCAGGATCCTGGTGCTGTCCCTCTCCTCTCCACCACAGGAAAACCAAAGAAGAAGGGATTGTCCCACTCCCACCCCACCACTGAGGGACCAAACCAAAGGGATTTATTAAATTCTGCTGGGCCTTGGCTCTCCAAGCCTCCACGAGCAGCACAACCCCCCCTGATCATCTCCATCCTCACCAACCCAGCCCTGGTGGCACCACTGACACCTTGGAGCGAAGCCACTCATTAAGCTGGAGGAAATTACTTAAATAATTGAATTTTGGGGCCAGTTTAAAACTGAAGGTTTTTTTTTTAACCATTCCTTTAATAAAGGAACGTGTGGCACCATCAAAGGCAGGAGCACAGCGAGGCTGAGCCTCCACCAGCACCACCAGCAGGACCATGGCTGGACACTCACACCAAACATCTCATTAGTGGTGCAACATCCCCTGGAAATTAATTATTAATTAATTAATCACTGGACTCACAGAAGCTGCCATTTCCCCAATATTTTGTGGTGGCCTCAAGTGCAGCTCATCAGGAGCAGGAGGCCCCAGACCAGTTTTAAGAGCAGATTTTGGGGGTTTCTGCTGAGGCTGCACCAAGTCCAGGCAGAGTTGGGATCATTCCCCCATCCCCCAGCTCCAGGACCCTGCCCGCTCATCCTCCTCCATCCTTTCCCTCAGGAAGGAAAGGACAAGGAGCCACCCCACACCTGGCTGCACGTCCAGGGTCCCACCACGGCCATGTCCAACCCAGTGCCACAGAATTCCAGACTGGTTTGGGTGGGAAAGGGCCTGAAAGATCTCCTCACCCCACCCCATCCATGGCAGGGACGCCTCCCACTGTCCCAGGTGGATCCAAGCCCCAGTGCCCAACCTGGCCTTGGGCACTGCCAGGGATCCAGGGGCAGCCACAGCAAATCTGGGAATTCCAGACCAGCCCCTCCCCACCCTCCCAGACAGGAATTCCCAGTTGCCAAGATCCCAGCCCAATCTCCCCTTTCCCAGTGGGAGCCATTCCCTGTGTCCTGTCCCTCCAGGCCTTGTCCCCAGTCCCTCTCCAGCTCTCCTGGAGCCCCTTTGGGCCCTGCAAGGGGCTCTGAGCTCTCCCTGGAGCCTTCCCTTCTCCAGGGGAACATTCCCAGCTCTCCCAGCCTGCCTCCAGCCCTGGAGCAGCTCCGGGGCCTCCTCTGGGCTCTCTCCAGCAGTTCCCCACCATTCCCATGGGGATTTTTCCCCACCAGCTCCTCGGGAGCACCACAGGATGAGGGACCTCCCCAAGTCCTGAGGGTCAGGGAAGCACAAGAACCAAAATTCCCAACCCCACTCAGCTCCTTCCCCACAGGGACAAACCCCAGGCTGGGTCTCCATCCTGATTTTACCGATGGTTCTGAGGAAGAGAAGCACCTGGATCAGCTTCACCACAATCTCTGAGAGTTAAAATTACTTTGGAATCTCTTCCAGAGGTAAAAACATGTTTTCCACAGGCAGGAGAAGCAGAAGTGAGCGGAGCTGGGCTGGAGGTGGCTCAGGAAGGCCCCACAGCCGCCTGACTCCATCCTTGGCTGGATTCTCCTCAGCCTCAGAAGGTTTTGGGTGCCACCTCCCCGTTCCAACCCAACAAAAGGAACTGCAGCAAAGGCCTTTGAAACCATTCCCAAAAAGAAAATCAGAGAATCCTATTCACATTTTAACAGTTCCCCCAAAATTTATGGCCCAGGGACCTGCCAGCGTGACCAAACCCATCCCCTCACGGCACTGCTCCCCGGCTTCTCTTCCCTGAGCTGTTTTTGGCTGCCCCAGGAGTCAGGGACTCTCTCACAAGAGGTTCCTCCAACAAAAAACTCGTCCTCCCCACAACCCCTCTCGTGACCCTGCTCCCATTTTTCATCCTCCCAGTTCCATCCCTCTCTCCTAAATGCATTCCTCCCTCATCCCCCAGATATTCCCATTGCTGCCATGTTACATTCTGCTCAAAATGGAAAATATTTCTTCCTCTTCGTGGCAGTTCGAGCTCAGACCACCCAGTTTCCCACGTTTGATCTGTTTGGGACTATTCAGCTTCTCAGGTCTCCAGATAATCCATTACTCCTCTGAATTCCATGCCTGAATCCTGCTTTTCTCTGGATTAAAAAAACCAAAAAAGCAAAAAACCAAACGAAAACATCAACCAGACCAAGAATATTCCAGGGCCAACCACGAGATCCTGAGATTTCTGGGCTACCCAGCTGAAACTCCAGGTGGGATTTGTGTTTTAGGGCTGCTCTCCTCTCACAGTTTGAGGGAAGGAACAAGAGGAAGCGGCCTGTTGGGAAAGTTTAGGTTGAATATTTGGGAATATTCCTTCATGGAAAGGGTGGTCAAGCACTGGAAGTGCCTGGGAAGGTTTGGAGTCCCCATCCCTGTGGATGTGGCACTTGGGGACATGGTCAGTGGTGGCCTTGGAGCAGCTGGATTCAATCCTGGAGGGCTCTTGGGAAAGTTTAATTGGAAATTTGGGAATATTCCTTCATGGAAAGGGTGGTCAGGTACTGGAAGTGCCTGGGGAGGTTTGGAGTCCCCATCCCTGTGGATGTGGCACTTGGGGACATGGTCAGTGGTGGCCTTGGAGCAGCTGGATTCAATCCTGGAGGGCTTTTCCAACCTCAGCCATTCCACGGAGCTGCTCCTTTCCCATTCAGCTTTAATTCCAGTTTCACCCAGCTCCCAACCCCTCCGAGGGAGCAGAGGAATCCAAAGGATTCCTGGCTCCCAAAGGACCCATTCCTTGTAATCACCGGTCCAGGAAAAACCCTCAATAACGCCTCATATTTGTAAAATTACCGGGCAGAACTCTCCTGCTCAAATTAGCCCCGGAGTTCACAGAGTTGGCAGGGAGAGGGGGATAATTACCAGCGGGGATGAACACCACAGAAGGGAAAACAGAGGATAATCACAAGAAAGCAAAAACAGCAGCTGAACAAACCCAAAAATGTTTCGGGATTCGGGAGCAGCGCGCCAAGCGAGCTGGGATTACAGCAGGAAAAATGAGCTCCTGGTTTTATTCTCCAGGAATAATGAAAATGCCCAGGGAAATGGGGCTTTGGGGATTCGGATGACAGTGATTTGGAGCACAGTTTCTCCTCAGCCAGCAGCAGAAATGCACCTTCAGATATTTCTTACCTGGATAACACAGGGTATCCATAACCCAACATTTCCGTGGGATTTTACTGCCTGAGCCATCCCAAACCCTTCCCATTCGGAAGATCATTAATCATTCCCTAAAAATCAGTGAGTCCTCTGAGCTCTTCCATTAAAATCCCATCACAACGACAGCAAGGAAGGGGATGTGCTGCAGGACCTCCTGAGGAGATTCCTTCTGGGAAAACCCAGGTTGTGCCACTTTACTGTGGATCTATTGGCACCAGGGAAATCAACCCACAGAATCCATGGACACGGCCCAAATTCACCAGAACAGCCCCATTTTACGTCCACGGGGGGAGGTTTTTGTACCCCCCATCCACAGAGCAGTTCTGGTTTAAATAATCAGGGATGAGCCCGGCTTTAATTCCGTGCTTGGAGAATCCTAAACCCAGCACCCACCTGGATTTATCAATGCAACACCACTAAAATCATGGAATGGTTTGGGTTGGAAGGACCTCAAAGCCCGTCCAGTGCCACCCCTGCCATGGCAGGGACACCTCCCACTGTCCCAGGCTGCTCCCAGCCCCAATGTCCAACCTGGCCTGGGACAACCAGCAAAGCTTTCCATGGGGCCTATGACCAGTGGGACTGGGAATAACAGGAATTCTGGGACCTGCTCCCTCCACATCTTCACCAAAGACCTGCGAGAGCACTGGACAAGGTCTCCCTGCTTTATGTCCCCAAATTTGGTGAAAACCTGACAGACTCGAGGCAGGGCCAACGCCTGGAGAGGTCTGGGCAGCCCAACATGGTGACAAACAACCCTCATGGAAAGGGAGAAAAAAACCCTGAACCCCTCACAAACCGGGGCCCACTGCTTTGGGAGTTCCTCTGTGGATAAAGATGGGAATTTTGGGTAGACAGGAAGTTTTTCCACAAGGAGAACAATAGAAATCCCTGAGATTGGCTGGAGCAGGGTGCTGATAACACCAAGGGGTGGATTTGGATCCCTGGGTGATTCCTTCCACAGCTGGATCCTTGTGAGTCCTTTCCAACTCGAATAGCCAAAAAAAAATCACAAAGCTGGATGCCAATCTCCGTCCTTGGAACCCTTCCAGGCCAGGCTGGACAAATCCCTGAGAAACCCAGTCTGATCTCCCAGCTCCAGACAGGAGGTTGGACTGGAGCCCTCCTGAGGTCCCTTCCCACCCAGGTGGCCCCATCCTGGGAGATGGTGGCCCCATCCCTTCACACCAGGCTCATGGAGCTCTGCAGCCTCTGTGAATCCTACACAGCACCCATCTCCCAGTGCCCTGACCACCAACCCTCTCCCGTGCCCTGGGAGGAGGACAGGCCAGATCTGGGGCAAAAATCCCATTTCTGGGGGGTTTTAGGCACAGTTCAGGCAATTCCAGTCTCATTCCAACAAAAATCAGGATTTGCTTCCCCTCACACCATGAGCAGAGCCCTGGGCAGTGTCACCCTCACCTGCCTGAGGCAGCCCCAGCTCAGGGCTCCATTTTAATTTGCCTGCAAGTGCCAAACACCACATTCATGCTAAAAACCCACTCAGTCCAACCTGGATCCCATCCCTGCTCCCCCCTCACAACCCTGGAATTCCATGGAAATACCCCAAACCCAACCCCAATTGCTCAACAGCTTGGATGTGACGCATCAAAAGCAGCACAGAGGCTTTAAAACCTTACAAATCACCATTTTTTCACCCCAAAATCAGCTGAAACAAGCAGGTTTGGGTTTTTTTTTGTTTTTTTTTTAGGGTCCAGCACTTCACCAAACACCAGGAGCTTCCCACCAGCCAGGAAGAAGCTGCCAAGAAAAGCAGCTCAGAAAATCATCCTGACATGCCCCGGAGATCTGTGCAGATAAGAGAAGCCCGGTAGCCACTAATGAGGCACAAAGAGTCCGACTCCCTGGCAGATGCTCCCCTTTGGAAAACGTAAATATTCCCAACAAATCTCACGGAGCGCATGGACGCGCTCGCAGGTGCTCGGCAGGGAAAGCTGGGATCAAAAAGGAGGCTCCTGTTTGTTGACTGTAAACACCCCCTCGATACCGAAAACACGGAGATGAAGTGGAGCAGGAATTGCGTGGGGGGAAGAGAGAGTGGCTGGAAGAGGCCTCTCCTGCCAGCCGGGCAGGATTTGGTCTCCTCCACCCAGCCCTGACCTCGACCTGTGTCCTGGAAAAAGCAGCAGTTCCTTCTTTGGGCAGTAAATCCCAAGTTTCACGGGGAATTTCGCATTTTGGGTACTTCGGGGATTGGGTCCCTCCTGTCACATACTCAAAAATAAATTCTTTGGGATCTGGTGAAGAGAAAGGAGGGCTTCTTGCACGAGCAAAGGTGATCCCAAAGGAAAGGAGTCTCCAGAGGACAGGAGAGGTTGTGGCTCCCCATCCCAGAAGTGTCCAAGGCCAGGTTGGACAGGGCTGTGAGAGTGGATGTGGCACTGGATGGGATTTAAGGTCCCTTTCAAGCCAGATCATTCCATGATTCCATGAAATAACCAAGAACCTCAGAAACCCCACCTGGAAGAGTCCACGGAAGATCCAACTTTCCCTTCCCTCTCTCCCATCCTCGGCTTGGCTAAGTTCATTTAAAGCCAACTTTGACAGCAACAAAAATTTATGAAGAAAAAGCAAGAGGGAAGAAAAAAACCCTTGAAATCTGGTTCCAACAGATTCAGTGACCTCTCCAGATCCACTGAGTCTGAGCTCCTGGCCAGGCCTGCTTGGGACAACAGGGAACACGTGGAGAGGGAGCACAGGGAAAACAGGGAACACAGGGACAAGGAACAGAGGGAAAACAGGGAACACAGGGACATCAATATATCAGGGAATGGTTTCAAACCCCGTTCTCTCCATGGGGAATGATTTCAAATCCCAGGGGGAATTGTTTCAAACCCCGTTTTCTCAGGGGGGAATTGTTTCAAACCCTGTTTTCTCCTTCAAACCCTGTTCCCTCCATGGGGAATTGTTTCAAACCCCATTTTCTCCAGGGGGAGTTGTTTTAAACCCCATGGGAAATTGTTTCAAACCCCATTTTCTCTCGGGGGAGTTGTTTCAAACCCCAGGGGGAATTGTTTCAAACCCCATTTTCTCTGGGGGGAATTGTTTCAAATCCTGTTCTCTCCAGAGGCAATTGTTTCAAACCCCATTTTCTCTCGGGGGAGTTGTTTCAAACCCCATGGGGAATTGTTTCAAACCCTGTTTTCTCTGGGTGGAATTGTTTCAAACCCCATTTTCTCTGGGGAGAATGGTTTCAAACCCCATGGGGAATAGTTTCAAACCCCATTTTCCCTGGGGGGAATAGTTTCAAACCCCATTTTCCCCGGGGGAAATTGTTCAAACCCTATTTTCTCTGGGGGGAATTGTTTCAAATCCCATTTTCTCCTGGGGGAATGGTTTCAAACCCTGTTCTCTCCAGGGGAAGATGCTGGAGGCTTTGCCTCAGCTCTGCTGCAAAAGCCACCGCTCATCCCAGGCTCGTGGCTCAGCTTCTCTCACTCCCCACAGGCCACGGAAGAGTTAACCAAGGTGAGATTCCCCCTTTTCCCCCTTCCTCCCTCTCCTTCCTCCCAGCAAAGCAGGCCATTACCCCATTGTTCCCAGCCCTGGATATGGGAAGCAATATCCATTTTCCATTTAGAGCAGGGCAAAGCCTTTAATTTCAGCCTCCTGCCTGCAGCTGGAGTTCCCTTTTAACTCCTGGGCCGCAGGAGTGAAGACAGTTTTATATGGGGGAAAACGCTGCAAAGGCCACTTTAATATGGTCACATGTGGGACGGGGGGAGCTTTTCCGAGGGCCCGGTAATGAGGGGCAGCGGGATATTGCACTTCCCATCTGGCTGCTCTGCACAGCAGGGAAAAGGCTCTCCTGGCTTTCTGAGGACAGGCCCCACTGCAGTAAAACAAAACGCACCAAAAATAAATAACAAATGAAAAGCGTGAGGAGGAGATGCCCTCTAATGTTCGAGCCCGGCAGCACATCTGTGACACGGGGGGGAATTGGGAGAGCGGGGCAGGGATGAGGCAAAGTTTGGGGTGTCCTGGAGTTTTGGGATCGCCCCACACTTGGGATGGGTTCCCCACACATTATGGGGTGCCAGGGCTCAGCTCCTCCAGGGAAAGCCGTGTTTGTGTTGGTGTGGCCCCGGAGCGTGGCCCTGCAGTGACCCGGGAAGGTCCTTTCCGTCCTGTCCCTGTCCCCGTCCTGTCCCTGTCCCGGTCCCGTCCTGTCCTCTCCCTGTCCCCGTCCTGTCCTGTCCCCGTCCTGTCCCCAAGGCTCCCAGCAAATCTGATTAGGGAGCAGCGTTGGAAAAGGGAAAACAGCCTGAGCAACGAGCCTGGCCTTGGGAATCCAGCCTTAATCCATGGAATGCCTTCCCAAAGGGATTTTGGAGCAGCCAGAGCCTTCCCAGCTCCTAATTAAGCGTTAATTAACCCAACCTCTGTGCCAGGGTCAGGACAGCAAAGAAGGAGGTTCTATCCCAAATGAGCATCCAAGGGATGCAGAGGGCTGGGATGGATCCGAGGGATGGGAAGGCTGGAGTTGAGATCCCTTCAAACCCAAACCATTCCAGGATTCCTCCCACTCCAGTCCCTTTTCCAGATGCTCCACTTTTCCCAAAAGCAGGAAACCCCAATTTGCTGAGAAATGGGACATTTTCACAGCCTGTGTGATACAGAGGGGAGGAATCCACTCTCCTCACTCAAATCCAAGGAATTCAGAGAGATCCTGATCCTGGTGTTCCCCAGCTCCCCATCCCACGCTCCTTCTGACCTGCTGCTGTAGGGGAGAGACAAAACCAGGATTTTCCCCTTCTTTCTAGGGAATCATCATGAAAACAACAGCTGGAATGTGGGGACCAGGAGTAGAAAGCCAAATTTTGGACACGATCAAGGTTTCTCCTCTTTTTGCAGGACAAAGCCACCGTGACTTGTGAACAGAAAACTGCCACAGGTAGCATGATGGAAAAACATGGAACTGAGGATTTGAGGGGAAAAAAAGAAAGCCTGGAGGAAATAAAATTGCCAGAACTGCCTTTTGAGGTTGGTGGAAGGGTCAGGGAGCTCCTGCCTCCAAATTCCCAGCCCTAGAGCCAGTTCTGATCCCAAGGTCCAGCCAGGGCTCCAGTGCCTCCCATCCACCTCCAAGGATGGAATCAAGAGTTGCTCCACTCTTGAAAATGAATATTAAAAATAAATAAATAGGGATTTCTATCCCTTGGTACTGCAGGGAAAAGGGCATGGAACTGGGAATAAAGCACCTTTAAATTCCTCACGTTGGGATAGAAACCTTTTCCCAAATGCCACCAGTGCTTCCAGCTCATTCCCATTCAGCCACCTGGATAAAACAGGGAAAACCAGACATTCCCAGGATGCCACAAGCAGCAACCCCTGCTCTGCAAACAACGGTTTGAACCTCATTTCACTGAAAACCAAGAGCAGAAAATGGAATTTCCCTACAAGACAAAGCCAGGAGGCCTCTGAGGCAGAGCTGAGGGTGCCCAGGAGCTGTCAGGAGCCACCCCTGCCCTGCCCGCAGCGAAAATCCATAAATTCCAGATTGTCCCAGCAGGAACACCCAGCACCAGCCTGGCTGCTGCTGAAAAATAACACAGCAATGGCCTGGACAGGGAATTCCAGCTTTTCCAGCCTTGTTCTCAGCAGATCCTGGAGTGAGGACGCCCTGAGCCACAAGACAGGTTGGAATAGCCTTGGATGGATTTTGTTCCATGGGTTTATCCAAAAGTTCCTGTGCTGTGTGAGCTTCTGGCGTCCATGAGAACTTTGCCAACAACTCAGAACGGGGCAGGATGAGCTTCCAGGAGGAGTTTTCCAGCTTTGAGAGCAGAACTGGGAGGAGACTCAGCAGATCCAGGACCTCCAGGATCCTGAGGCAGAGCATTTGCTGGGAAGGAACAAGGAGAGAAGCTCTCCAAGGAAATGCAGAACTCCTGGACACAGCAGAACCCTGCTGGTGGAGCGGATAGGAATGCTCCTCATCCTTAGGGCACAAGGAACACCCTGGAACAGGAGACTCCGCTGGCCAGAGCCCACCAGCATCAAATTCCAGCCTCTTCTGGAATCATGGAATTACCAAGGTTGGAAAAACCTTCTGAAATCATCGAGGCTGACCATCCCCAGCACTGCCCAGGCCACCACTGACCCCTGTCCCCAAGTGCCACACCCACATGGATTTTAAATCCCTCCAGGAACGGGGACTCCAAACCTCCCTGGGCACTTCCAAGGCCTGGCCACCCTTTCCATGAGGAAATTCTTCCCAATATCCAAACTAAACCTCCTCTGGCCCAGCCTGAGGCTGTTCCCCTCACCCTGTCCCTGCTCCCTGGGAGCACACACTGACACCATTCCCTATTTTCTGATCAGGTCTGTCCCAGTCCAGGCCAAGCTCCAACATTCCAGCTGCAAGGGAAGTGTCTGTGTGGAGGCACAAACCTCCAAACCCAGGGAATTTTAGGAGTCATCAGGCTGAGGGAAGTTCTATCATGACCCACAAGTGGCCACAGCAGATCTTCCGAGCAATCCAAGATGTGAATTCCACTTCAGTCCTGTCTCAGAGGTTCCAGTGTGATCAGGGATGTGCTTTTCCTGGAATATCAGGAGGGAAATTCCATGTCCTTGGTGCTGCTCGGTTCATTAATGAGGGCAGGGGTTCAGTCTGGATCGTTCCTTTTGTTCTTCTGCTCAGCCAGAAGAGCTTTTCCTCAAATCAGCCCGAGCCAAGAGCGCTGCCCCAGTCCAAGATGGATTTCCCATCCCTTCATCCCAGGTAAAGATGGCTTTGCTTGGATCAACCCCGGACACGTGGCTATCCTTTAAAACACCAAGCTTGGATCTACCATCCCAACTCTCCGGAATCCAAAGGTGTTTGTTCATCCAGCAGGAACAGAACGGCTCCAATCCTCCCCAAGAATTCCCTCGGGGGCCTTTTGGGATGTTCCAAATTTCCCTTTTAAACGGCTGGAGGAGGAAGGCCTTGGGAAGAGCCGAGGGGGACATGAAACCTCTTTGGGGTGACAGCTCCAGCTTTCCCAGCCACTGCTGCTCCAGAGGGCTGGAAGAGCACAGGAACAAAGCTTCTCCCAAGATCCAGAGCCCTCGGGATATCCGTGAGGGGCAGCAGCCAGCGGAGGGTCCCTGGCAGGGCAGGGACACCGGGACCAGCCAAAGATCTGCTCCTTTTCCCCATTTTCCATGGCGTGGATTTTGTTATCAGACAGCAAAATCCACCAAGCAGCAGTGGTTGAGTTTATGGAGATGAGCAGGACCAGGCACAGATCCAGCCCTTCCCGAATGGAACAGCTCCTGCCACTGCTCCAGGGAATGTTCCAGAGCCTTCTCCTGCTCCAGGGAATGATCCAGAGCCTTCTCCTTTCCCTGCTCCAAGGAATGTTCCAGAGCCTTCTCCTGTTACTGCTCCAGGGAATGTTCCAGAACCTTCTCCTGCCACTGCTCCAAGGAATGTTCCAGAGCCTTCTCCTGTGCTCCAAGGAATGTTCCAGAGCCTTCTCCGGTTACTGCTCCAGGGGATGTTCCAGAACCTTCTCCTGCCACTGCTCCAGAGAATGTTCCAGAGCTTTCTCCTCTCCCTGCTCCAAGGAATGCTCCAGAGCCTTCTCCTCTGTTCCAAGGAATGTTCCAGAACCTTCTCCTGCCACTGCTCCAATGACAGACCCAGAGCCTTTTCCTGCCACCAAGATTCTTTTCCACATCCCTTTCATTCCTGCTGAAAACCTCCCAGCAACCTGAGCATCCCCAGATCCACCTGCCCCACCCTGAGCAGCTCTCCCTGCTCCCAGATTTCCCCACAGGAATGAGCTGGGCCTAAAATCCTCCTGAGGAAAGGGCAAAGAGCTGCTGGGCTGAGCCCAGGGAAGGTTGAACCTTTCAGATGCTGCAGTGAAAGAAAAGCTCAGCCCCTGGCTGATCCCACTTGGGGTTACCCAGGATTAGGCCCCTGCATTCCAGAGGCCAAGAGATTCCTAAGGAAAGAGCACTGATTCCAGAAGAAAGATCCTAAAAAGGGTGACAGCACCTAAAGGAGCTCCAGGAGAGCTGGAGAGGGACTGGGGACAAGACCTGGAGGGACAGGACACAGGGAATGGCTCCCACTGGGAAAGGGGAGATTGGGCTGGGATCTTGGCAACTGGGAATTCCTGTCTGGGAGGGTGGGGAGGGGCTGGTCTGGAATTCCCAGATTTTCTGTGGCTGCCCCTGGATCCCTGGCAATGTACAAGGCCAGGTTGGACATTGGGGCTTGGATCCACCCAGGACAGTGGAAGGTATCCCTGCCCATGGATGGGGATGGGGATTGGGATGGAGATGGGATTTAAGGCCCTTCCCCCCAACCCATTCCATGACTCCAGCACCCTCAGAAACACCTTCACACACAAGATCCAAGCTGTTCCCAGGGAACATCCCCCCAACCATTCCCAGGAGCCTGGATCCAATCCCTAGAGCAGAAACCTCCCGTGTTCCTTCACCCAGCCTTTCCCTCAGTGCAATCCCTCCCGGGGAGCCAAATCCATGGATCTGGAGCTCCAGCCCCTCCTGCAGCTCCAGGGGAGGCCGGGCCCGGCCGAGCCCCGCTCCGGAGGATCCCGGCACTCAACAATGGGGGATCTGTCAGAGCCCGGCCCGGCACCGGCCATCATCTGTTTCCCATAACTCCAGCTGACCTCAACTCCACGGGCTGAACAAGTAGCCTGTGTTTTTCATCTGGAAAACTCCACGGAGCCCTTCCCGCTCCGGCCTCTCCCTCCCCTGCCGGAGCCAGCCTTTGGAGAAGCCACAAAGTGATGATGTCGACAGAGATTTCCTCGTTATCCCAACGTTTCCAGGTTGGGTTTTGGGTCTCCTGCCATCCCAGGTTCCCTGCAAGGCTGAACACACCTGGATGTGCCTTTCTCCTCCACCTCTCCCTCCCCAAGGAAAATCCCACCCCGATGCTTCCCGGAGGAGCATGATGCCGACCCCGCGCCTGTTTCATGATAAATTTAAAAATCCATGAAAACTTTATCAGGAGCGAGCTGCCAGGGAAACAAACAGATTCAGGACGAGCCCCACAGGGTCTCCACGTGAGGCCACGGTGAGGAAAAGCCCTGGAGGACGCTGCTGGTGGGGAAAGCTCCGTGTGCGGGCTCCGGGAAGGGAACACTGGGAATCGCTCAGGAGCTTGGCAGGGAGGATACAACCCCCAGAGTCATCAGCTCTGGTCAGAGCTCCCATCCATGAGGGGGGAAAAAAACACCTCCAATTCGGGGGAAAAGCAGGATGAGTCCTTGAGGAGGATGAAGGGCAGGTCCAGAGGGAGGAGGAAGGAAAATGTAGGGAAGAGAACACAAGCTGCACCAAATCCCACCCTTTTCCCAGAGTGTTGTGGGGTTTAGGCTCCCTAAGAGCCAAAAAGATCCTGAAATGGGGAAGTTTCCATGGGATGATGTGAGGTCAACGCCCTTTGTTTTCCCTCTCCCTGGATCCCTGTCCCAGCCAGGAGCCTCAGCTCACTCCCACAGCTCCACCGTGAAATGTTTGGGTTGGAAAAATCACATTTGCATCTTTATTGTTGTGTTCTCCCCTGGCAGAACAGGGGGGAACGCTGGGGGAGCAGGGAGAAATAAAAACAGGATAAACTCGTAAATAAACCTCCTGTTCCGAGCACACCCAGCTTGAGCTGCACCCTCTGCTCTGGGACAGAAGTCGTGTCCTAGCAGCCTTTTTCCAGCTCAGGTTGTGCCCCTTTTTGAGGCAATAATCCATAAAAAGTGGTCCAAACAGAAAATTCCAGATGAAGGGATGATGTGGAGCCCACAGAGTCGCACAGGACACACTCTGGGGAGTGGAAAGCACATCCTGGATGTTGGGAGGGGAATGGCCACGGAATGGGAGGACTCTGGAAGGGATGGGACATCCAGACAGACCCGGACAGGCTGGAGAGGTGGGACAGGGGAGACCTCAGGAAGGTCAAAAAAACCGACTGGCACTGGGGTCAGGGAAATCCCAGCACAAACCCAGGCTGGATGGGGAAGGAAGGGACAGAGAGCAGCCCTGGGAGAGGGATTTGGGATGTTGGGGATGAGGCTGGAATGGCCCAGGCCAGACCCCCCTCATCAGCCCTGGGCTGATCCCAAAGGAAAGGTGGGAATTGTGTCCCTGTGTCCCCTCAGGTGAGAGCCCACCTGCAGAGCTGCCCCAGCCCTGGGGCCAACAGCAGGAGGACGTGGAGCTGCTGGAGAGAGCCCAGAGGAGGCCCCGGAGCTGCTCCAGGCCTGGAGCCAGGCTGGGAGAGCTGGGAATGTTCCCCTGGAGAAGGGAAGGCTCCAGGGAGAGCTCAGAGCCCCTTGCAGGGCCCAAAGGGGCTCCAGGAGAGCTGGAGAGGGACTGGGGACAAGGCCTGGAGGGACAGGACACAGGGAATGGCTCCCACTGGGAAAGGGGAGATTGGGCTGGGATCTTGGCAACTGGGAATTCCTGTCTGGGAGGGTGGGGAGGGGCTGGCACAGGGTGTCCAGAGCAGCTGTGGCTGCCCCTGAGTGAGTTCCTACCATTTCCAACCAATTCCAATCAGCTCAAATCAATTCCAATGAGTTCCAACCAATTCCAAACATTTCCAATGAGTTCAAACCAATTCCAACCAGCTCCAAAGAGTTCCAACCATGTCCAACCAATTCCAACCAATTCCAACCAAATAATGCCTGTTCCACCCAGTTCCAGCTGGGCCCACACTGTCCCCCCCTGGTTGTCAGGGTGTCCCAGGGCTCTTTGTGACATGGGGGCTGTGCCGTGCCCGGAGCCCTTTGTGACCCCGGAGCCCTGGGGACACCGCCAGGAACGCCCCTCCCTCTGGAGCCTGCACTTCCCGGGATCCCTCCAAGGATCCCCCAACCCCGCTGAGGCTCAGGAGCACGGAGATGGCGGAGAGGGCAAATCCCAGATCCCAGCCCAGGAAGGGGCAGACGAGTCCCCAGAGAAGGGGCCAGGTGAGGGAGGGGACACAGGAAGGGATGAGGGACTGGGATGGGATGGGATGGGATGGGATGGGATGGGATGGGATGGGATGGGATGGGATGGGATGGGATGGGATGGGATGGGCCAAGGACTGCTTCCCTCAGCTCCTCCTGCCTGTGGGTGGGACATGGGGAATAATGAGTGGGACATTGCCCAGAGAAGCTGTGGACATGGAGATTAAACTAGAGATGGGACACAGGCAATAATAGGTGGGATAGAGGGAATTGCAGGTGGGACACGGGAAGCAACCAGAGATGGGACACAGGGAATAACAGGTGGGGACACAGGGAATTTCAAGTGGCACATAGCCACAGGTGGGACACAAAGAACACAGGTGGGATATAGGGAACTGCAGGTGGGACACGGGGAATAATGAGCGGGACACGGGCAGCCAGAGGTGGGACACAAGGAAACAACCATGGGTGGGACACGGGGAGGTAAAGGTGGGACAGTGGTACAGGTGAGATGCAGGGAACAAAACAAGTGGGACACAGGGAACGGCAGGTGGGACATAAGGGACAAACCACAGGTGAGTCACGGGAAACAACCAGAGATGGGACATGGGGAACTGCAGGTGGGACACAGGGGACAAACCACAGGTGGGACATGGGGAAAAAAACACAGGTGGGGCACAGGGAATGGCAAGTGGGACACTGGCAGGTAAAGGTGAGACACAGGTACAGGTGGGACACAGGGGACAAACCACAGGTGGGACAGCTGGGCTGGCAGCTGAAGATGGCACACAGGGACAGAGGCACACAGGGCAGCCAGGGCCAGTCCCTCCATGGGATGAGGCTGCCAGGGCCACCCAGCCTGGAGACCCCATGGGACACTGAGAGCCACCACAGAGCCCTTGGGAGATGGCACCGAACACCTTCCCCCGGCCAGGAGCTGTGACAACCTCCAGGGCCACCCTCACTCGCCCTCTGCCCCTGCAGGTGGCCGTGCCCCACACTGGGCTGGCCCAGGAGGTGACGGCGCCTGCCCGGCCCACGCGTGACCCCGGCACCAGTGGCCACCGGCCACCGCCCCCTGCGCTGGCAGCTCCCCTGGATGCTCCTGGCCCGAGCAGGGCCCCGACCAGCGGCCACCGCCCGCGTGTCCCCAGCGCCCAGGACGGCCCAGGGATGGCCACGGCCACGCAGGGCCAGAGAGGGGACCCTGGGGACAGCACGGAGCCGCCGCAGAGCAGGGTCAGGGTGGCCCGGCTGACCGAGGCCGGGCTGCGGCAGCTGGGAGGGATCTCCAGCTACCAGCGGATCCTGGAGTGGCTGGACAGCATCTTCTCGAGCAGAGAAGAGGTGGTGGCCGAGCTGCAGGAAGAACCGGATGGATTCTGGGACTTCCAGGAACATGGGAATAATTAGGGTGGAAAAGGCCCCCGAGGTCATCGAGTCCAACTGGACCAAACTCCACCACGGCCCCCAGGGCCACGTCCAGCCCCTCCTTGGACACCTCCACCACTCTGAGGGACCTTCTCGCCATGGACAGGCACCAAAGGGCGAAGCTGAGAAGGCAGAGCCAGACCCCACCCAGGACAAGCTGAAATAGAGGAATTCCCATGGGAGTTCCCAGGAAAAGCTCTTTTCCCCGGGAGGATGACCCACCACTGGGACAGGTTGCCCAGAGAAGCTGTGGAGCTCCATCCCAGCTGGACACAGACCTGAGAACCTCCTGTAGCTCTGGGGGGAGCTGGACATGGTGATCTCCAGAGCTTCCCTCCAACCTTTGTCCGTGCTGCTGTGAGGGTGGGGACACCTTCCCTCGGGAGCTTCTGGATGTGCTCCAGGGATCACAGAATAGCTTGGGCTGGAAGGAGCCTTGAAGACCACCCAGTTCCACCCCCTGCCACAGCCAGGGACACCTTTCCATTGCCCAGAGTTTCTCCAAGCCCTGTCCAACCTGGCTGTGAGCGCTTCCAGGGCCTAGAAACAAAACCAGGATGAACCTTCCCACCCAACACCTGTGGAAAACACGTCCTGGAGCATCCCAATAAAGAGCTTTTACACAGATCCGCCCTTGTCCTTCGGTTAATACCTGAAACCATGACAAGATGCAACAGGAGCAGCTTTTCAAGCCTCTGGTTTTCCCAACAAGTTCGTATCCTGAAGGATTCCGTGGGGTTTCAATCCCACACTGCAACCACGGCCGGGGCAAGACAGAGTCAGGAGAGGGGACTGAAGGGAAGAGCCAAATCCCTGCTCCCCACACAGCCCCCGTGGGCCGCGCCGAGGCCGCGAGGAGATGACTCAGCCCCCACAAAAAGGTGAAACCCGAAGATCACAAGTCCCCCCAGACCTCCAGCTCCCACCTTCAAACCATAAAAGAGCTGCTTTTCTCCACAGCCAAACCCCGTGGATTCCAAAGGATCCGGGGAAAACCCTCTCCGAGGGCAATGCCGCCCTTGGGAACATCCCAGAATTTTGCATGCAGCGACACACAGGAAAGCTTTGGAGCTTTCCCATCCCCTTCCACACAGCACGACCCTGAAACCCCCTTTTTTTTGTGGGAGTTTCTGCCATTCCCGCTGCTCCGGCCGCTCCCGGAATGCGACGGCAGCGTTTGTTCATTGTGCAGACCCAGCCTGGCTTCCAGGTTTTCCTGAACAAAGGACTGAAACAGGGGGGAATATGCGTCAGAAGCCCGTCCTGGACGTTGCTCACCCTTTTTTTCCCTGCACAAATATTTGTAAACACGTGGAGAATTCGTGTCCAGCCGGCTTCGGGACCCTTCATAAAACCAGGGATTTATTGCAAACAGGATGGGAATCATTTCCCAGCTCCCGGTGCTTATAGGGCTTTAGGATGAGAAACATAAAGAGCAGGAAAAGAGCGGCTGCAGCTGGGCTCTGAGCCCTGCTGGAGAGGGATGGAACGGGGGGGTGTGGATTTACAGCTCCAGAGCCCCCCAAAAACACCCTTCCAGAAAAATAAAATAAAGTCTGGAGTTTCTGGGCTGCACAGGAGAATCCCCCGGGGTTTGTTTATGGATGGAGGTTCAGGGATAGGCTGAGCTCAGCTGAGCTGAGCCTGGAGAAAAGGAGGTTCAGGGGGGACCTTGTGGATCTGCACGAGTCTGCAGGAGGGGACAGCCAGGGAGGGTCAGGATCTGCTCCAGGGGACAACAGGAGAATGGAAACAACCTCAAGATGTGCCAGAGGAGGTTTAGGTTGGAAATTTGGGGAAATTCCTCATGGAAAGGGTTTTCCAGCCCTGGCAGGGGTGGAGTCCCCATCCCTGGGGGGATTTCAAAGCCCTGTGAATGTGGCACTTGGGGACATGGGACAGTGGTGGCATTAGCTGGGCTGCACTGGGTGACCTCAGAGGGCTTTTCCAACCTCAGCAATTCCATGATTTTATGATCTGAAGCCTCTCCTTGCAATCTCAGAGCTCCTGTCTGACCCAGAGGGACAGAACCCTCCCAGCTTCCCTTCCATCCATGCCCCGTTCCTGTCATTTTTCCATGATTCAGCTGCAGCCAATGCCAGTACGGGCAAGACCTCAAATTTTAGGGATAATCAGAAAAAAATGGAACTGCTCACCAGGCTTGGATTTGGGTCTTTGAATGTCCGCAAGTAGTGGCACAGAGAGAGATTTTGGTTCATTTTTAGGAGCCAAAATAAGCCCTAAATGTGGCATATCAGCATCAGCCCAGCTGGGGAAAGAGAGGAGGGAGAAGGCTGAGGAACCTCATCCAATCCCAGATTCCAGGATCCTCTTGGAAAAGCTCAGCAAAACAGAGACAAGGGGAAAAATGCAAAAGGAGGAATTAAAATTAATGAAACGAGGAAAAAAATTCCACAGAGCCAAATGTTGGAGCAGAGAGGCCGGGCAGCCTCCAGCCTTGGAGATCCTCAAAATTTACATGGAAAAGGCTTGGAAATTCCTGATTTTGCTTCAAATTCAGCAAATTTTGAGGAGACTTGGACCAAGTTTTCCACCAGCTGTTCCAGTCTGAATTAGGTGCCCCTGCCACTGGGATTAGATGGGATTTAAGGTCCCTTCCAACCCAAATCATTCAGTTCTGGTTTGAATCCATAACCAGAGGATGAGAAAAGAGTGGGAATCCACAATTTCCCTCTGTGCTAAACCGAGCTTTACCTTAGAACACCAACGTTCTCCAGGGAAATTCCTTCCAGATCACTTCACTTCCGCCCCTATCACTTGTTGTTTTTGAGATATCTCCCCTCTGGATCCCACCACAGAGTCCTCCGGGGCAGCTGAGGCGTTTTCCAAACATTCCTGGGACCCTCCTGAGCCCCAAAGCCCGGAAACAGCAAATCTTGGGAAGAGCCTTCCCACGCCCGCACAATGCGAGGAGCGGGGTGGAATTCAGGGTGGACCCTGAGCGAGGTGAACATTCCCAACAAAACCCTCATGGCATCCAGCAGCTCCAGAGCGGTGAAAATTCCTTCAAAAGCACCTTGGGAACGAGCGGGGAAAGGTGAATGGGGCAGTAAAGGCTGAAAAAATGATGGGGGGAATTCCAGAACTTTCAGGCCCCTGAGCTGGGTCCTCCTGGGACAGAATTCCAGGAGGATGGAAGAGAAGGGGAGTGGGGAGAACCAGGACATATTTAATCAGGAATTATGGCAATGATGTGCTGGCAGAGCAGGATTTGGGGATCCTGGGAAAGCAGAATCCCTGACCTTAGCCAGGATTAATTATTTTAATTCCTAAAATATTTATTTTCCACAATAAACCTAAACATGGATGTCCCTGTATGGACGAGGGACAGTTGGATAAATAAATAATTAGTGGGGTGGTCAGTTCCAGAGGGTCAGGATCAAGGAGTTCAGGGAGTCACCCCAAACGGAGCTGGTGACAAGTGGTGACCACGGCAGGGCCTGTCCTGGGACAGATCCAGCTCCACGCCAGTGGCAGCGACCTGGAAGAGCCTCAGGGCAACTGCCAGGAGCTCCTCAGTGACTCCAACACGGGGGGTAAGTCACAGCATCATGGAATGACTGGAAAAGGTTGGAAAAGGCCTTTGAGATTATTGGGTCTGAATACTCCAGCACAGCCAAGGCCAGCACTGCCCCTGTCCCCAAGCGCCACAAAAACAGGGCTTCAAAATCCTGCAGGGATGGAGAATCCACCCCTGCCCTGGGCACTTCCAGTTCCTGACCATCCTTTCCATGTAGGAATATTCCCAATGCCCCCCCTGAGGCTCCCCTGGGGCCGTTCCCTCTCCTCCTGTCCCTGTTCCCTGGAGCAGAGCCCGACCCCCCCGGCTGTCCCCTCCTGNGTTCCCTCAGGGATTCTCCAGCCCCTCCAGGGCTCTCCAGAGCTGCCCCAGCACTGGAGGTGCTCCAGCAGTGCCAGCACAGGGGACAAGGGAAGGGCAGGACAAGCTCTTGGAGAGGTTCTGGAGTCTGAAGAGCCCTGAAGAGCCTGGGCTGATCTCAGAGCTGCTTCCATGGAATCATGGAATGGGGTGGGTGGGAAGGGACCTGAGAGCTCATCCAGCCCCATCCATGGGCAGGGACCTCTCCCACTGTCCCAGGCTGCTCCCAATGTCCAGCCTGGCCTTGGACCCTTCCAGGGATCCAGAGGCAGCCACAGCAAATCTGGAAATTCCAGCCCAGCCAGGAATCCCTTCCCAAGATCCCACCCCTCCCTCATTCCTGGAGATCAGAGCAGAACTCCCCAAGATCCCTCCCCAGGGAATGATCCCATGAACCACCAAACAGATTCCATGATTTTCCCCCAGTCAGGGCAATCAGAGCCGGCCACTGAGAGCGGGATGGGATTGAGGGAATGAAACCAGCCCTAAATCCAAACCCCAGCACATTCCCAGCCCTGGGAAAGCTCTGCTGCTCCCCCTCCCCTCCGCTGACGAGGAATCTGCATCGGGGCTATCGCAGGAAAACCTCCCCGGCTCAGGATGGCTTTTTTCATTTTCCTCCCTCCCGTTTCCAGGTCTGTTTTCCAAGGGGAACATTTCCACGCCTGTGATCCCATCGGGCCGGCCCTGAGCCGATTCCTCCGCTTTGATCGCGGCCAAAGCGCTTTTCTCCGGGGAAAGGAGGAGGTCACGGGGTGAGAGGAGCGCGGTGACAATTCCCAAAGCTCAGCCCGCTGCCACCAGGGCCAGGCGCGGGCCAGGCTCCGTTAGCACGTAGGACAGGGTGGTTATCACAGGTCACTGACACCGGCCCCGCTCTAATGGCTTTTCCTGTGGCCTTATCAATGCCGTGCACAAAGTGGCTCCCCCCAGCCTTCCCCTATGATCTCAGAGCTCTGTTTACAGCTATCTCCCCGCACCAGGCACCAGCCCAGGCAGCAGACGCTGAGAAATGCCAGGACACGGCCACGGGACAGGCTGCAAAGTGCCTGAGATGAACAAGGACTCACCACAGAGGGATTTATTATTTTTTTTTCCCCCACTGCACGCCCCGCTCCTTTCCAAAATTAAAAAAAAAATAATTAAGTTTTTGAGTTCCTGAGGAAAACTCGATGAGCCTGAGCCCTGAAACAGAAGAACCACAGAGTTTCCATGGTGGGGTTTGTGTTGTGCTGTGGAATAAAGGGAACAAGTGGTGCTACAAAGAGAAAAAAGGTTTGGTTTCATCTGAAAGGCAGGGCTGGGTGGCTCTCATTGTTGGAGTTGTGGTTCCTAAAGAGCCTTGAAAGGAGAACTTCAATTGTTTTGCCCCCCCCTTCTGCAAAGCACAAATGTTTTTGGTGGGGATGCTGAGCCCCCGAGAGGGTGGGGAGGGAGTGGGAGCCCCAGGGATGAGCTGAGCCCCCCTGCCCCATCCCATCCCAAAAAAGCAGGAAAAGGAGGATTGGGGCAGGCAGCACCAGCAGCATCACACCTGTGAGAGAAATTAAAATTATTTCAGTGCAGGGCAGGGAGGAGAACCAGGATCCAGCATCTCCCAATTCCAACAGAATCTGCTCCATGTGGGAATTCCACAGGCTCACCTTGAGCCCAGTGACCCCTGAGCAGCTCCCGCAGCAAAACCTTGTGATTCCAGTGATAATCCCCAAAATAAAACCTTGTTTCTCCTCCCAAGGTCCTGCTGGCCCCACACTAAGAGATACAAAACTTGTGCTTCCCTCAAATTCCCAAGGAGAGCTGTTCCAAAAGGATACAGACTATCCACCCTGACAAGATATTCCTAGGTGGATTGTTTGCTGTAAAATAGAGGGGTTATTATTAACTGAACTTTTTTTTTTTAACCTTTTTAATGCATTTTGTGCATCAAAGCAGCTCGAGGGCTGGGGGAGAGGCAGCACAGATAAAAATGTCAGTGCTGAGATAGGACAAATTTATGGTAAATCCCTGTCAGCTCCCATTTATCTAAATTATCCAGCTCTGGATTCTCCAGAAATCCTTCAGCAGCTCCAGTTTTTAGGGCTGTTTTTACCTCAGAATCCGCTCCCTTTTTCTCTCTGCCTTGTTGCCTCTGTTTTTGGACACTTGTTCTTTCCCCTAAAATGACCCCTTTGTAGCTGGGATCAAAGAGCTGGGAGTGTCAATCCCAGTGTCTTCAGGAACATGTGAAGAACCTCAAAGTAATTGGGAAGCAATTAGCACCGAGCTAAAAAAACCCACCCCAGCCTAAATGAGCACTAACAGGCACCAGCCCCGCTCAGGGAAGAGTTTAAGGGACTTAAATCACCCTCAGCTGCCTCCTGACAACTTTTTGGGAGCACCTTCAGTGCAGCCCACTCTGCCTGGAGTTTGTTTTTTTTGGTTGTTGTTTTTTATTCTTTTTTTTTTTTAAGTTTCATTCCTTTCTGCTTTGGGTTCACTCTTTGCTTTCTGCCCCTCTGCAGCTCAGGGGAAACATGAAACACAAAACTGCTTTTCATTTTCTGTTGTGTAAAGCGAAGCCATCCCATGGCTTGGCCTGGAAACCCGAGGCAGGCAGCAGCTGCTGAGATGCTCCTGCAGATAAAACCAGCTGGCCCAGGGCTCACCTCTCCTCCTCTATTTTGGAAATCGATCAAAGCAGCCCCAGCATCACACAGACTTTGGTCAGAGGCAACAGAAAAGATCAATGGTGAAATCCCGTTCTGGGTTTGTTCTTTACATCACAATATTGGCATTTTCCACAGCTCCTCTGCCGGGAGGGGATGGGGATGGAGCTGATGCCACCAGCCCAGGCTGCAGGTGAACGGCCTGAGATAGGCCAGGGCTGCTGCTGAGCTCGGCCTGGGCTGGGCTTAGGGCTCAGGGTCAGCTCAAACCAGGCCAGGCCTTGCCAAATGACCCTAAAATCCCTGGATTTGCTGCCAGTGTCCCCTTCTTAAACCTTTCACTAGTTTGGGATGCAGGCAGCCTAAAGATTTTGGGATGTTTTATCCCAGATCCCAGAGATCCAAACTCTCCCCACACCTGTCTCTCCCTCAGGAGAGTGTCAGGCAGCCCCTTCCTCCTCAGGAAAGGAATTGGGATGAACAATCCCATAAAACATCCCAGGAGAGCCTGAAATGGCTGAACAGAACCTGGGCTGGGCTTAGGGCTCAGGGTCAGCTCAAACCAGGCCAATGACCCTAAAATTCCCATTTTTGGATTTGCTGCCATGCCCTCCTTAAATCATTCACAGATTCCCAGACTGGTTTGGGATGGAGGCACCTTGAAGATGTTGGGATATTTTATCCCAGATTTCAGAGATCCAAACCCTTCCCATGCTCATCTCTCCCTCAGGCAGCCCCTTC